>JAZAVI010000964.1:0-35416 GCA_036326025.1 Chrosomus eos | reverse complement strand
AAATTCAATCTGTTCATCATATAAAGCGATCACATCTCTTTAGAAAATTTTGACCAAATTGCTTTATTAATGACAGAATTTACATTTTTGGTTGAACTAACTCTTTAAATTATCATCATACGTGAGTCAGAAAGCCCACTTCACCAATTGTAGTGGTGAAGAAAAAGAACAGTGATATTAGGCTATGCGTCGATTACCGAAAACTGAATAGACAAACCATCAAAGACGCATATGCATTACCCAACATAGAAGAAGCCTTCTCAGCCTTGAACGGGTCCAAGTGGTTTTCTGTTATGGATCTCAAGTCTGGCTACTATCAAGTAGAAATGGAGGAGGGGGACAAGTGCAAAACATCTTTTGTAACACCTATGGGGTTTTGGGAGTTTAACAGGATGCCACAGGGAGTTACGAATGCCCCCAGTACTTTTCAGAGAGTAATGGAGAAGTGTATGGGTGGAATGAACTTAAGAGAAGTATTAGTCTTTCTTGATGATGTTATCGTTTTCTCGGCTACACTTGAAGAACATGAAGATCGATTACTCAGAGTTCTCCAGAGGTTGAAGGAATTTGGCTTTAAGCTTTCACCTGAGAAATGTCATCTGTTAAATACCTCGGTCATGTTGTGTCTGCTACTGGGGTAGAGACCGACCCAACCAAAAAAGCTGCTCTGACGACGTGGCCTAGGCCTAATAACATCAAAGAGCTTAAGTCTTTCCTTGGATTTGCTGGATATTATAGGAGGTTCATAAAAGACTATTCCAAAATCGCAAGGCCTCTGAACGATTTAACAGCTGGTTACCTGCACCAAAAAGGAAGTCAGCCTCCTCATATAGCAGCTCGACACGTCTCTCAAGTGTAGATTTCAGAAGACCATTTAATGAGAAATGGACATCAGCCTGCGAAGACGCATTCAAGACTGTCATTCTCACAACAGCTCCGATCCTTGGGTTTGCCGACCCGAAGAAGCCTTTACGTGGTACATACAGACGCAAGTACTCATGGCCTTGGTGCGCCTTTATATCTAGAGCAGGAAGGCAAATTGAGAGTAATAGCCTATGCGAGCAGGGGCTCAACCGCTGTGAACGAAGGTACCCTGCACACAAACTCGAATTTCTCTCTTTAAAGTGGGCTGTCACAGAGAATTTTTTTTATTATCTTTACGGAGCGAAATTCACTGTTGTGACAGACAACAACCCACTGACGTATGTACTGACGTCTGCCAAGCTTGATGCTGCAGGCCACCGCTGGCTGGCTGCCCTTTCCAGCTTTGACTTTAACATCCAGTAGAGCTGGGAGGAAGAACCAAGACGCAGATGGCCTCTCAAGGCGTCCACATCCTCATGACGAATACCAACCTGACTTCACTTCTCAGGATGAGGATACTCGCATTCAGCACTTCTTTGCCCAGTCCCTACAGAACGACAGAGGAGCCGATTTTCCATCTGATGCTGTGAAGGCAGTGTGTCAGAGGTACCAGCACATCTCAGCAGCAAGTACAGAGCGGACTTCCAAACGCCGATACCAGTGGAATGTTTAGGAATTGAGGCCTCTGCCATTCCTTTAGGATTCTGTCAAGCTGATGTACTTGGGTCATGTACGTTGCCGCAAATGTCACTTATAGATTGGGCACGTGAGCAAAGGCAAGATCCAGTCATCAGTTGAGTAATAGAGCTTGTCAAAGCAAGAAAGCGACTTCCATACAGGTTGAGGCGTCAGGAGGATTGAGAGGTCCAGTTGATGTTGAGAATAATGGAGCAACTGGTCTTCTCTGATGAAGTCCTATACCAAAAACGCATAAGTCAAGGTGAACCTTTCCATCAGCTTGTCCTTCCGACGAAATACAGAAAGACTGCTCTAGAGCAGTGTTTCCCAACCCTGTTCCTGGCGGCACACCAACACTGCGCGTATTCTTTGTCTCCCTAATCAAACACACCTGATTCAACTCATTAGCTCATAATCACGTGGGTTAATGAGCTGATGAGTTGAATGAGTGCCGCCAGGAACAGGGTTGGGAAACACTGCTCTAGAGAACCTCCATGATGCTGTCGGACACCTGGGTACTGACAGAATTTTGGACTTGTTTCGTGCCCGATTCTATTGGCCTCGTATGGCCATGGTCAAGACCTGTGAGAGATGTATACAGAGAAAGGCACGGGCTGAGAGAAGCGCTCCCTTGGTGAATATAAATACAAGCCGTCCTTTGGAATTGGTCTGTAAGAACTATCTTTCAGTGGAGACTGATGGAAAAGGAACAAAGGATATATTGGTCATTACGGACCATTTCACTAAGTATGCAGTATTGCACTAAAAATGATACTACTGGCTATTGCCCATATTAGCTGATGTTTGGTCGCCAGCCAAGACTCCCAGTTGACATCGCTTTTGGGCAGAGCCCTGAGGGAAGCAGTAAACTATCACACTCTGAATACGTCAAGAAGCTGACGGAGAATCTAACTGAAAGCTATCGACTGGCCACTGAACACAATTTGAAGACTGCTTTACAGAACAAACAGAGACTTGACAGCAAAGTGAGAGAGTCCACACTGGTAGCAGGAGACAGAGTCCTTGTGCGGAATGTCGGCATCAGAGGGAAGCATAAAATCGCTGATTGATGGAGTGAAACCATATACACTGTTGTTAAACAGATCCAAGACTCCCCTGTCTATGTCGTCATCCCAGAACACACAAGTGGACCTGAAAGAGTTTTACAGAGACCTGCTTTTGCCATGTGGATTTCTTCCATCCACTGTCAAGGAAGTATGTCCCAGAGAGTCTAAGTCCAGACAGAAACACGATCACTCACCTTTTCCTGTTGATGATGGAGCTGAAGAAGATGGAGAACTGTCTGAAGAGGAGGATGAGGCTGAGTATTACTCCCTTTACGACCAACCTTCGACGTCCACTATTGCTGAACAGGATGGAGGGATTCTACAAGAAGAAACCAGACTAAAGCAAAGGTATCATGCTGTAGAATTCACTAAAGAGGATACCCAGATGGAAAATTAGCCTGTCTCTGGAAGTCAGGAAGCTAATGTGAGTTTTGATTAGGGATGCACCGAATCCAGGATTCGGCCGAATATTGGGCTTTTTTTCGGGGTTCGGTTTCTGCTGAACCTTAGAATTTTTTCCACCAAACCAAACCCTATAGGCTTGCACTACGCGCGCTACGTCGAAGTCACGCCGCCGTTGATTACGGGAAGGTGTTTACGATAGGCTTGTTCGACTTGAACCGGCGCTGCACAGACTGATCAGTGAATGACATCAAAGTAAACGAATAGAGAGCAGACGCTTATGCTTTTGAATTGCTCTCACGGTACTTTGATGTCATAAACTGATCTGTCTGTGCAGCGCCGGTTCAAGTCGAACAAGCCCGTAGTATAACACATTGTGTCAGGAAGAAAAATAAGGACAGCTCACAGCTAAAGTTATTACAGAGGCCAGACAGACTCACGGAGGCGATGGGCATCTCACCACTCACACATTATTCCCCAATCGAACTTGTGTAACTGTCTCTCACACGTTCTACCGTCCACAGCGTTACTTAACAAAATAAGATAAAAATGAGCATCAAACAGAAATAACCTGCATACATGGGGTGTTCGAGGCGCACGGCACATACGGACTGCAGACAGTTCAATAGGGAGCACGCAGCTCTTAAAGGGGTCACACCTTATTTCCACTCGTTACAGTAGGTGGACCGCTCGAATGAAGTAGGCTGTGAGAAAGTGAAAATGGAACTCGTGAGCAGAAAAAGTGTTGTTTGGCAGTACTTTCAGTCAAAAGAAGGCAATTCAAGTCGAGCTACATGTTCAATTTGCAATGCCGATTTGTCTCATGGTGGCAAGGACTCTAAACAATAGGCTACACAGCATCGCAGCTATTAAAATGCATAATGTTGCTTATTCTTTTTTTTTCTTTTTTTACAGTTATAAAAGTAAAAGTAGTGTTTATTATTTACAGTAAAATGAAAAATCCACTTTGTTTACTTCATTAATGTGTTTACTGTGTTAATGGACTGAGGATGAGAGTAGGATTCGGTATTCGGTTTCGGATTCGGCAGAATCTTAACCAGTGGATTCGGTATTCGGCCGAACCCCACAAATCTGGATTCGGTGCATCCCTAGTTTTGATGTCTCCACACTAAACCCTGCAGCTTCAGTATTCAAACCTGAGGGTGTTGGAAGTGATAGAAATAGTGAGGCTAGTCAAGTGAGTCCAATACTCACCTGCACCTGATATTGTACGAGCCGAAAGAAATCCTCCTAATGTTCCTGCAATGGACCCGAGTGAGCATTGTAGTCCTAGAGATGGATCAGGAATTGGATTGGTGTTGACAGAGGAAAGTGGAAATGTAAAGGAACACAACGAGGTTGCCCCTGAATAAGAGTTGGCGTTGAAAAGATCCTCTAGGGATAAAACAGCTCCCAAAAAGCTGACCTACCCAACTTTAGGGAACCCATTAGTCACAGTTATACACTCCATTTTAATTGGGTTAGACCAAGCTTTCTCCCAAACCCTTTCCCTTGACACTGTACCTTACATATGTCATTTAACACCCTTAACATCTGAAATAGTGTAGCGTGCAACATGCAAGGATGCATGTAGATTAAGGAGGGGAGGATGTAACCCACTCGAAAATAGCCTACTAACAGGATTACGTTATTCTAGTTTAATATCTGATTTCTTGATTACTTTTAGGTATGTTTTCCCTGCACACCGTATTTGTCCAGTAGATGGCAGTGGTAGCGCTGCACAGAGGGGAAACTGCTACACTGATTTTCGGAGAAGACAGAAATCGTGAACAGCAGAACGATAGAGCTGAAGCCCTATTTCATCTTTCCACACTGAGTAATAAAGTTAAAAAATTACATTTAAGAGCAAGTTAAAAGGGTTTTTCCCACCAAACCTAGTTCTAAGGCAGGAATAACAGAGAAAAGGGTTGATCGAAATTACGACAAGGAGTTTACCTTCCATTTTTATGATTTTTCTCCGTTTTTTATTTTTTTTTGGATGCATGATTCGAGAGGGAGTTTCATTGGACAAATTCACCATCGGACACGCGAGGCAGAAGAGCAGAGGGCACGAGTGATCATCTTGCCTGCGGCACAAACTGCTTCTACTCACCATTTCTTCATTGCATCGTACAGATAAGCGCGAGATATCTCACCCCACTTTTAAAAAGAAAAAACATACAACCCGGGAAGATGGACTTTGGTTTATTATTTTGAGGTTATTTTATTTCATCAGAGCTCTGAGTTCATTTTATTTCATTTTTTCCCAACTTGTGTGAAAAAAAAAGTTGAAACTAAGAGAAATACTGATTTTCACAACTAAAAGGACATTACAAAGAAAAGATAAACAAGGTCATATTGGTTGATATTTGACGTTCAATAAATGCCAGCTATATGTTCTGAGTAAACTATTTCGGTACTTTCATTTGTCTACTCCTCTTGTGAAAAGTTCCTTAGAGAGGCAGCATTTCACACTACATTATAATAAGTGCCCCTTTCATAAACAATACAAAAGACCATTAGTGAAAGCTCTCATAACACCACCAGAGTATAATTAGGAGAAAACATGTGGACACATTTGAGAAAAGGCTTTCTTTGCTTTTTATCCGAAACAAAGTATAGTAGCCTAGGCCTGCTGATACAAAGTATGATACTAAATTTAATCTGTTCATCATATAAAGCGATCACATCTCTTTATAAAAGTTTGACCAAACTGCTTAATTAATGACAGAATTTACATTTTTGGTTGAACTAACTCTTTAAATTACCTGGTAGAATTTTTCTGGATACCACCATATCTGTAAGAAGCACAAAATACAATGGGTGAAGGTCATATACTATTAAAACATACAATTATAAAAAATCCAAAAAAAGAAGAAAAGTAAGCATGAGATCCACCCCTAAACATGATACTAAATTCAATCTGTTCATCATATAAAGCTCTCAATAAAACTGCTCAATTCATATGGATTAGTTTTACGATCTCTTTATGAACTTTTTAAAGCATCCAATTGGTAGTGTCAATGGAGGGACAGAAAGGTCACAGATTTCATCAAAAATATCTTAATTTGTGATCCGAAGATGAACGAAAATCTTATTTGGAACAACTTGATGGTGTAGCTAATATGACAGAATTTACATTTTTGGTTGAACTAACTCTTTAAATTACCTGGTCCTGGTAGTTCAAAACTTGTGGCTAAGATCATACCATAATCATTCTCACAGCACTGCCAGTTAGAATCTGAAACCAGCACAAAATACAATGAGTGAAGGTCATACTATTAAAACATACAATTATAAAAAAAAAAATTTTTAAAGTAAGCATGAGATCCACACCTAAACATTACCACCGGTCTAAGCGGACCGTACAAAAACTTTTATGAATGAAATTACGGTATACGAGTTTATACACATAAGCCAACAATTCTGCAAAACATAAATACAGATTGTCATGAGATTGTGTTGTATATTATATACGTTGTTGAGTAGCAATGCAGAATGCAGTCCGAATCAATCAATATCTCCATTAGTGAAAGCTCTCATAACACCCCCAGAGAATAATTAGGAGAAAACATGTGGACACATTTGAGAAAAGGCTTTCTTTGCTTTTTATTGCCTATTGCCTAGGCTGATACAAAGTAGCCTATGATACTAAATTCAATCAGTTCATTATATTAAAGCGATCACGAATTAGCCACCTCGTAAAATTCGTACGAATTGCCGTCAGATCGGGTTGGATGGACTGGTTTAAATACAAGTAAAATGATTAGTTAATTCAGTAATCAGTCACGCAATAATGTTACATGTTTTTTTCGCGTGTAAAGAGAAAGCAGGGGATAAGTCATGTGGATTATTTTACGGTGTGCATAGGCTACGCAATGTTTATAATAGTTTTAACCGCTGAAGACCTGCACACACATACAGTTATTTAAAAAAGTAAGCACGAGATCCACCCATTACCACCTGTGTAAGCGGACCGTACAAACATTTTTATGAATGAAATTACACGAGTTTATAGCCTACACATAAGCCACTAATTCTGCAAAACGTAAATACAAATTGTCATGAGATTGTGTTGCATATCACTGTTATACGTTGTTGAAGAGTTTGAGTAGCAAGGATAAGGAATGCAGTCCGAGTCTGAAACCAATACAAAAGACCATTAGTGAAAGCTCTCAACACCAGAGAATAATTAAGAGAAAACATTGGACACATTTGAGAAAAGGCTTTCTTTGTTTTTATAGAAAACAAATTAGTAGCCTATGCCTGCTGATATTAAGTGATACTAAATTCAATCTGTTCATCAACGATCACGTCTCTTTAGACATTTTTTTATAGCCTACCAAAGTGCTAAATTCATATGGATTAGTTTTAAGATCTCTGTATGAACTTTTTGAAGCATCAAATTTGTAGCTGTCAATGGAGGTACAGAAAGGTATCAGATTTCATCACAAATATCTTAATTTGTGATGCAAAGAACAACTTGATGGTGAGTAATTAGCCTAATGACAGAATTTGCATTTTTGGTTGAACTTTTTTAATTACGCATCAGCAAGGTATTAAATTACAAGTCACTTTTTATGCATATTGATTTAATGATCTACTAACCGTTATTGTTGTCAGAGCACGAGTGTTCAATTACCACTAAAAGCAAGATTATTTTAATCCCCATGACGATCATCTTTCTGTTTCTATCGTCAGACGTTTATACTCCAAAATCTACAGGCACTGGTGGATAAGCGACGTCCGATTTTTAAGCCAGTACCAGCCAGTCGTTCATTTGAATCTTTTCACTGAATCTGAGAGAAGCACCTGGCTGCAGCCTGCAGATTTGCACAATGCTTCTTATTGGTTAGTGGAAAAGCGATGACGTCGATCTCATAAATGAAGCCTACCCGGAAATGCGAAAACTGCAATACATGTAAAATCCGCTAGGGGCCGGTCCCAAAAGGGAGCAAATGTCCATAGACCCCATGTTAAAATGTCCGTTTTCACAGCATAAATTCATGCATTTACAGGTTGGTCCCATGGACTTTTATTGTATTTTTCAATAGGTACCGAGTGCCTGACAACTGTGAGGGGGGTGAATTTTTTTCTAACTCGTTAGTTTAGATCGTATTTAGATATAAAATGTATGACAAATAAGGGCGTGGTTAACTTATTTGACAGCTGATAACGGTTACGGGCTGCGAAGAGTGGAAATTTGACATCTCGGCCATGATCTGACACAACACATCACACTACCTCTGTATCCTTTCTGAACATTTGTATTGAAATATCGTACATAAAATGGGTTGCTGCTATAAACTGCACTAACCGACACTATAGGAGTAAGTTACTTCACTCCATTTTTTCCGTAAGTGACATTCCACTACTATTTCACGTAGTTAGCAGTATTTGTATTTAGCATCAATATTTGTGGGCAGTGGCACTGCAACAGTTAGCATTAAATCGCCTCAGAGAGAGGTGCGATTGAACTGTGTGTGTGTGTGTGAGGAGAGAGAGAGAGAGAGAGAGAGAGAGAGGAGAGAGAGGGAGAGAGAGAGAGAGAGAGAGAGAGACGCAGGCACCATCGAACTGTGTGTGTGTGTGTGTGTGTGTGCGTAAGAGAGAAAGAGGCGTGTGTGTGTTGCGCGGGCGCGATCGAAGCATAAAAACATACTCCGACGTTTTGGATCATACAGGACATTCAATCTGCAAAGTGTTTATTTATATTTGTGTACACTTGAGTCGCAATAGTAATGTTACAGATAGCTGAGGCTGCTTGACTGAACAGACGCGTCCACCGGCCGGCTCAGTCTCACACAAAGGTTAGGCTTTCCCAAGATTTTCAAAGATGGCGCCGCCCATACCCCCCATAAACGGCTTCAGAACCGTTATTCGGAAAGTCTATGGGTGACGTCACAGACGCTTTGTCCATTTTTTTTACAGTCTATGGTCTCTTCCCGCCAACATCTCTTCTCATACAGAGCCATCATACAGTCGGCAACCATAGACATCATATATGATCGGCAACTACCGGTAGTCATAGTTGAGGGTGTGGTCGGCGTGGGGGAAAACACCGCGAACGTCGTGTGTATTTGAATGACAAAAATGTCGTATTGCGAGTCATTGACACCTGCCGACCGGCAACGGTACATTGCAAAATTAAAGGTTCTCTAAGCGATCCTGGGTGACGTCACTTCTTGTTGACGTTCGAACTATTGTCAAACAAAACGGAGGCTAGCTAGACCTTCCCTCCTCCTCATCCGCGCACTAACCCCTCAAACCCACCCCCAAACCCTTCTTGTCGGTTATTGGCTGGAACAGTTTGTTATGTTTCGTGGCGAGGGGTCGCTACAGTTTGTTTTTGTAGCCGTTTGTGGAGCCTGGGGTGTCCGCAGAGGCAGCAAGCGGAGAGTGAGGAGATGTTTGCTGTATGTGACAAAACATGTTTTGGCCTTAAAATTGCGTGACATCGCTTAGAGCACTTTTAACTGCAATAGGTTATGATGCCCTTAATTAAAAACTGGGTTAGTGACCCAATCAAATGGCCGGAAGTGTCGTTACCAGACATATTTTGTTATGTTGAATCTCCAGGTAATGGTGCGTTCACACCGGACGCGAATAGCGCGTCAGGCGCGAGTGATTTCAATGTTAAAGGTATAGCGAAGGATCTTTCCGAATTTTAGAGAAGACCCGCCCTCTCCAATTTTTTTAAAAATGCACATGCGCGGTGCCAGGGCTAGCATCGCTAATCATAGCTTACATTAACTTTTACTAGCAGTGATTTTAAATGGATTTCTCCAAATAGCATGACAAACTTTACCTGTCTAGTAGAATCTTCATGACTGCGACATCAGTGGGTAGCCCAACCTGGACTTTTAGTGCACGCCAGTGTGTGACATATTCACCCAAAATCACTCTGGTCTTGTTTCTATATTCTGCGGCCTTTCTCTTCTTATCATACACTTCGTATACATTTTTTCTCTTTCGACCCTCAGCCATTTTCAAAGGAATGGCTGAAACCGTAACTCATCACACATAATACACCTGAAAGTGCACATGCGCAGAAAGCGAAAGCTACGTACGACGGCCTTACGTAAACATATCACCAGAATGATTGACACTTAGGTGGACCAATAGGCTACCCACCCGGAAAAAGAAAATCCTCCGCTATACCTTAAAAGGGTACCTATTATGGCATTTAAAATGTTCCTAATAATGTTCTGGGAGTCCCCAACAAAAGTTTTACATGCATGCAATGACAAAAAACACTTTTGTTGTCTTATAATATGTATTTATTTTTACCTGATTTGCTCACCGACTCCCTAATGATTCGTTTGACGACTCATTTGTCCAAACCCCACCTTTGCGTGACGCTAATCGGCGGTGATTGGTCAGATGATGGAGTCAGTTATATTTTGCGTTAGCCCAAAGCTTAAACATATTGATAAAGCACTGCAGTACTACAATACGCTTCACATAATTTCACATATTTCAAAAAAAAAAAAAAAAAATGACATTGGAGACCTAGAAGCTGCTGAGCGTAACTCTCACTCTCTCACACACACACGCACGCATGCACACAGACACACACACACACACACACACACACACACACACACACACACACACACACACACACATAAAAGCAACAATTATTAATAGTACTTACAGGTTGTGATTCGGAGGAGGAAGCTGATCCAAATAAACTTGGTATTGAACGTTCCTTTAGTATCAGCCGACTCACGAATCCACACTTGAAAGCATTTGTGTTTGTGAAGCGATCGTCATTAAAATAACGCGAACACAGCTCAAGGTTCGGCTATACCTGTGTGGTATAGTTGTAAATATAAACTCTAGCCACTGAGTCTTCACATGCTTGTCCCTGGGCAGTGAAAAAAAAGGTTGCTTTTGATTCGCACTTCAGAACAGAGTCTCGTCGACATGTTGTTGTCAGGTTTCTCTGTCTGCTCGGCGTGCGCACTGAGTGGGCGTGTCGAATTCAAATAACTTGTACAAGTGACGTATGAAAGTGCATCGTTCGTCTATCGATTCATATCAGCGACTCAGAGTCGACTCTTACTTTTTAGAGACAATAACTTTGTATACGGTGAACTTTCATATTTAAAACTTTGCAGGATATTTTTGTTCACTTAGATCTATGTTACACACTACATGAAAGGTAATTTTCAAAATTCCATGATAGGTACCTGTTGGGAAGCCAACCAGTTGGAGTGGAAAAGGGAAATGACGTGCTGTACAAAAAAAGTTGATGCAAAATCCAAAATGGTGGTTTATTGGAAGGTGCTAGAAATATTTACAGTGCAGGAGAAAACAAAAATAAATAAAAACTGTACAAAAAGAAAAGAAAACTGCAACAATGTGCTAATTTTGGCTAAACCAAATGGCCCAATGTTCACAACACTGTTCAGTGTTTGATTTCTCTGAGTTCACAATCAGAACTGAAATCGTTTCAACCAGCAAGTCTATTTATAGGCTGAAGCCCCGCCTATAGGGCATACCAACCACAGGTACAAACTACTACGTTTGTAACAATCAATTTAAATAATATAAACACCCAACACAACACTTAAACCTTCCAAACAGCTAAAACAGCAACCATTAACAGAGAGAGAGTTTAACAACAAATTATATGGTAAACACAACTGTTTCCAAATTCCCCCTCCTCTGACATCACACTAAAATGGTATCTTCCACAGGAAGTGATGTGGCTGTTGCTTTAAAAATCAGTTTAACCTGGATTATGGGTTTGGTTGTACAGAGTGTGAACCGGGAAGTTTAACTGCAATAAGGTTTGTGAAAAATATGGGAAAAAATAAAGGTAATTATCCTATAAATTATTGTGTGTTGTGGCATTCTGTTCTTTTAGAAAGATAATGACAAACTTTAAGAAAACTATAAAGAGTTGAAAACTATAACAAAACACAGCAGTAACAAACTTTAGACTGAACAAACAAAAACATCCATAACACCTTCCTGATGTGTACACAGTTGTTAATATTGCCGGCAATGCACAGTAACAGTGAAATGGGTGTATGTTTGTAAGTCCAAGTTTATAGAGTCACCAGGTTAACCTGTGACATTTCTCCCCCCTCCCTCAGACACCTGAGGTGTCCTAGAGAGGTAATCTGCTGTACAATTTTGTGATCCAGCTTTGTACAAAATTTCAAAGTCAAATGGCTGGATGGCTAAAAACCATCTGGTGATACGAGCATTTGTGTCTCTCATACGGCCCAACCAGGCCAATGCCCTGTGATCAGTCTCAAGTGTGAATTTGCGTCCCACCAGGTAGTATCGTAAAGCGTCCAATGCCCATTTAATTGCCAGACACTCCTTCTCAACTGTGGAATACCTGGATTCACGGGGAAGGAGCTTTCTGCTGATGTAGGCAATCGGTTGGAGCTGACCTTGACCTTCCTGAAGCAGTACAGCCCCAATGCCATGCTCAGAAGCATCGGTCTGTACAGTGAAAGTCTTCTTAAAGTCGGGACTCTGTAAAACAGGCTCTGTGCATAAGGAGTCCTTTAGGTCCTGGAAAGCCCTCTCACAGTCCTGAGTCCAGTCAACTTTATTTGGCTTATCTTTTCTAGTTAAATCCGTTAGGGTAAAGGCTCGTTCAGAGAAGTTGGGGATAAAACGCCTGTACCACCCCACAAGTCCAAGGAAAGAACGGACCTGTTTCTTGGTCACTGGCCGTTCAGCATTCTTGATGGCCTCCACTTTCCCCACCTGTGGACGTATTACTCCATGACCCAGCACATACCCTAGGTATTGTGTCTCAGTCCTGGCTAGGGTGCATTTGTCTGGGCGGATGGTTAGACCAGCACTCTTAATTCTCAGTAGCACGTCCTTCAGATGACTCATATGCTCCTGCCAAGTTTGACTGTAGATGATTATGTCATCTAAGTATGCCGCAGCAAACTTTTCAGTCCCCCGGAGGATCTGGTCCATCATCCTTTGAAAAGTAGCCGGAGCTCCGTGAAGCCCAAAGGGAAGGACACGGAACTGAAAATGTCCAAAGGGTGTTTTAAATGCAGTCACCTCCATGCTCTCCGAGCTTAGTGGAACCTGCCAATACCCCTTGCAGAGGTCAAGTGTGGTGAGATACTTTGCTCTTCCAAGACTCTCCACTACCTCATCCACTCTTGGCATGGGATACGGGTCAAATTTGCTCACACTATTGAGCTTGCGGAAATCCAGACAGAATCTGAGACTGCCATCCTTCTTAGGCACTAGGACAATGGGATTGCTCCATTCACTAGTTGAAGGTTCAATCACACCAAGGCTCTGCATGGTCTCCAACTCCTCCTTCATAACTGGCAGAAGTCTTTCTGGGACCCGGTATACTGGCTGACGAATGGGTTTGGGATCTTTGAGAGTGATGTGATGGTGGATAACGTTTGTTCTGCCAGGTGTCTCCATAAAGAGTTGGGCTGGGATGCATTCTAGAAGTTCCTGCCTTTGACCATCTTCCAGGTGCTCAAAGTCCAGCTGACTGTTTCCCTGACGACCAGGCAGATATTGTTCCTCTATTTCCTCCTCTCCCTCCACGGATCTCACGAACAAAGCAGTTGTGGTTTCCGCCACTTCCTCAGATGTAGGTCCTTGTTGTGTGGAACGAGCATACCACTTCTTCAACATGTTAACATGAAAGATTTGCAAGGGCTGGGTCCTGGATGGGATCTCGATCTCATATGTCACAGGACCCACTTTCCTCTTTATTTGGTAGGGGCCCTGCCACTTAGCCAGCAGTTTATGCTCACTCGTTGGTAACAATAACAAGACCTTTTCACCTGGCTCAAATGTGCGGGATCTGGCTGTTCGGTCGAACCACTCTTTTTGACGTTTTTGAGACTGCAGGAGATTTTCTCGTGCAAGGGCTGTTGTCTTCTGCAGATGCTCTCTCATCTTTAGTATATAGGAGAGAATGTTTTTCTTGTCAGGCTTATCAGTGGCCTCCCAACTCTCCCTTAGTACATCCAGAGGCCCTCTGACATGGTGAGCATACAGCAGTTCAAATGGCGAGAACCCTGTAGATGCATGAGGCACCTCCCTATATGCAAACAGGAGGAATGGAAGCCACTTGTCCCAGTCCTTGCCCGTGTCAGAAACATATTTCCTCAGCATGGTTTTCAAGGTCTGGTTGAAACGTTCAACAAGACCATCAGTCTGAGGATGGTAAGGGGTGGTTCGTACTCTCTTTATGCCCAGCAATTGATATACTTTTTGTAGGGTATGGCTCATGAAGTTTGGACCCTGATCTGTGAGCACTTCCTGAGGTATGCCAACCTGCGAGAAAAATCGTAGGAGTACAGTGGCTATTTGCTTAGCTGTGACCTCTCGTAATGGGTATGCCTCAGGGTACCTGGTAGCGTAATCGCAAATAACCAAGATAAATCGGTTCCCTCTCTGACTCTTTTCCACAGGCCCAACTACGTCAACTCCTATTCTCTTAAAAGGAGTGTCAACTACAGGAAGTGGTATAAGGGGTGCGTAGGCAGGAGTACGGCCCGTAGTGAGCTGGCATTCTGGACAAGATTTACAGAACTCCTTAACCTCACTGTACATCTTTGGCCAGTAAAATCTTTTTGCAATTCGCATAAATGTCTTCATAAAAGCCAAGTGACCTGCCCAGGGAATAGAATGCCCAAGTTCTAAAACCTCTTTCCTGTATGCCTTAGGTACTACCAGCTGCAGTCCATCTTCCTTACTCTGTCGGTACAAAAGACTATTTTCTACCACAAAAGTCTCACCAAGCAAAGACACAACACCCTCATTTTCCTCAGCCTGTTTAAAATATTCCATTAAGGTTAAGTCCTCACGCTGAAGTTGGGCTAGATTACCAGGGACAACTAAGTCTGCTTCCGTGAGTTCGGGTTCTTCTGCCCCTTCCTCAGCTTGCTCTGAAGTTTCCAACAACCCCTCAACCCACTCCCTGCGTTTCTGTAGCCTTTCCTGCTCTGTAGGCCGTGACTCACCTAAACTAGCCTCAGAGCTGAAAGGCATTTCTTGCAGTGTGTCTGGTGTTATTTCTTGGAGCTGTGGAACCTGAGTAAGCTGCTTTGCTTGGGCTCTCGTGACAACACCACACCATACAGTCTTTTGCACCAATTCAGCTAGTACAGGGAAGTCAGTACCTAACAGTACAGGATAGGGCAATTTGGTAGCAACACCCACATTCATCAGATATGACTGATTACAGACCTCAATATAAACCTCAGCAGTAGGCAACTCAGTGCTATCCCCATGCACACAACAAACTGTTACTGCGTCTCCTTCACTCCAGGAATCTCTGGGTATATATTGGGCCTGTACTAGAGTATGGGAACAACCTGTGTCCACTAACGCTGAAAGGGGTTTTCCATTTAACAGTACAGTGATGACTGGCTCCCGTTCGGGCTGTGTTCTTAACTGTTCTGGCCGGGGCATATAACAAAGACCAGTTGTCTTGGGCTTTTTGAGTGGGCAAAGGGGCCTAGTATGACCTGTGTAATAGCATTTTTTAGGGATTAATGAAAACAGCATCGATGGGTATAACAAACTCTCATTAGGCAAAATTGCTTTAAAGATGAAAAGGTTTATTTATTTGAGGACCCTTTCCAGAGCCACAGCCACCTGGCTCTGGGAAGGAGGAACCTGATTATCTCACAAAATACAAAGCATTTATACACTTCTTTGCGTAAGACCCCTCCTAGTTGGGCTGGTTTCTACCCCCTAGGACAAACCAAATTGTTTCTTGTTTTCTGAGGAGACAAAAGGTCACTTTAATGACCCCCTGTATTCTTCTGTGTCCTGTCCCCCACCCTCAGCTGGCATTCACAGAACAGGTTAACATCACAAATATACCACCAGGGACGCAAAAAGGCTCTCCGTTTTGTATTCCTAACTCATGTTCATTTTCCTTAATGTATTCCTGTATTCAGCAATATTCATTAATCAACCAATATTAAAATTTCCACAACAGTTTCCCCCTTTTTTTTATAATTCAGATCATCAAATCAAAATAATAAAAAAAATCAATACAGCAAATTTTAAGTAACAATACCATCACAATAACACATCAACATTAACCCACGTCCATCCCCAATGTCTGATTTCCGTATGCCTGATCACTCTGCTTGAATTTTGGAAAGAATATTTTGAAAACAATACAACATTTTAAAATAAAAATAAAATAAATAAATAAAATAATACTTCACTCTGCCTGAGATCGGGCTAAATGGGTACGCACTGGTCCCGCATTCCTGACATACGTTCAGACCCTCAGTCATCTTCAGACATAAGTTATAGAAAATAATAATTGAAAAATAATAATTGAAATAAAATTAAAATAAAAACAATTTAAGAAAATCCCCCATTTCAAATTTCTTTGCTTATTCTTAATCCTACAAATCCGCCCTTGGTATCGGTGGCAACATGCATGAAGTCCAAAATTGGCACAGTCCATAAAGGCATGCTTTCTGTTGTGTAGATGTTATCTCCAGTGGTTTCGTCCAGGCTTGTTACAATAGCGACAAATGCTATTACATCGTTCAGAGTTATTCAAAACGTCCATCACACATTTCACACTTCCACAAGAACAGGCACTTGACCTTCGAACAAACGAGTCAGACAGTAATCTTGGAGCTGTCTCTTTCCGAGACATTCACTGGATATGAACTTGGCATTGATTCTGAAATTTAAGAGCATAACACAACAGCCAACAAAAGCATACGGCTTTCTTCATTGCAGAGGTTTGATATGAATTGATGTACTTCAAAATATGGTCACGGTAGAATAAAAGATCTTACAAGCTCTTACATTGTTTCTGGAAACATTTAAATAAATTGCATCACTATAAAAGTATCAGCAAACCATCCAGTGTAACCAAACACATAAATTCAATTCAATTAATGTCCCCAAAACATTATTGCAGAAATCAAATAAGTTTCAGAAATGTAACTTGGTGAGGCAAACGATAACATAAGTGATAAAATAAATTCAAAGAAAAACAAAACAAACAATAAAAGTAAAATAAAATAAAAAAAAATAAAAATAGAACAAAATTGTATGTATTATCTTTTTGTAAGGCAGAATCAGGTGGGTGCAGATTTGATTGTGTGTGGAGATCTCAATTCAACTTGTGGCTATGTGTGAATTTATCATGCCCCAAAAACAGAGAGTGGGTTTTATTACAATTGTGTTGTAAATTTAGTCCTGAATCAAACAGGGAGCCAGCTTCCGAATGTGAGTATGAGGTTTGATCTGGCTCAAACTCTTCCCACCCCAAATGTCTCTGTTAAGAAGCATGATAAAAGTGCAAATTTCAGATGAAATTTTTACTGAATCCTGTAGTGAGGAAAACATCTTTATGGTTAATGCGATTGTGAAGCACATTGTAGTCACATGTGGCTTCCTATGCTCCTTTACGTGGCTTTACTGCAGCTATATGGAAAATAGCAGAGTTTTCCACTAAAGAGAACTAACAAATTGAACAGTCAAAATCTTATTAGGGCATTTTTTCCCCTGCAAAACATATTTTGCCATTGTTCTCTCCCCCCTTTTTTTAATGCATAAATCCAATTTGTGCATCAAAATTAACACAACGACGCCCAAGTTCATCAATTGTTTCTGTCACGTCAGGTCATGCTGTACAGACTTGTCAGTGTCAGTCATAATTTTTCCTTTGTTCATAATAATCAAAAATGTTCATGGCTCCCTTTATAGTTCGATATCTTAGCCAATATGTCACTTTAATGTTTCAAAACAATATCAAACCTACGATTAATAATCAAGTCTACGAATTTGTTTATTTATCTATCAGCCATCTATAACTTTTCAACTTTTTTATCACAAAATTCTCTGTATTGTTTCCATCAATCCAGAAAGTAATTCAAATCTACTGTACATCACAAATGACGAAAATGAATGACTAATAGATAAAGCTTTATGAACAGATTAACTCAAAAACCATCAAACACATCTAAATATGAACTGCTCATATTTCTTCAGAATAACCCATTAACATCCATCTAATTATTTTCTATGGCCTCTTAACTATAGTTTCAAAACATGTTTGTTCATTATTCATTTGATTTTAGAAAAGTCAGCTGTTTTGGTTTTCTATTCATTACTCAATAGATTCTCAGCTTCTTTGTCTGAATGAAAAACAGAAAAACACAAATACCATCCCTGCGACTCACCATTCTCTCTCATCTTTAGACTGTAATTTATACAAAATTTACATTCGTTACATTAACCTTTGATCATTGTTATTCAGACTTTGAGTTGTTCTCATTTTCAAGCCACCACCATGTCCCTGTCCCGATAGCCTGATACTGCATTTTAACAGAAAAGTCCTTATCCTTAAGGCAGCTAATGTCAGCAGCTGCGGTCTGTATGTTAATGCATTTGAAACACCCTATTGCCTGAAGAGATTCTCTATGTGTCACACCCAATCCCATTCTACAATCGACTATTATTTTGTACCCACATGGTGAAGAGACAAAATGACTTCACTTCCTTCATCTCTTATGATAATTAAGCCATTTTGGGGATGAGTTCGTTCTAAAGTATATTTGAGAGTGGACCTCTCTAATGCCCCCGGTCCAGAGTGACATTTTGTCCACTCTCCTTGCACAGAAAACACCTCCACAACCTGGTGAGGCAAGTGCTCAGTGGTGGTACCGCCCTGGCTGGGATCGTCCGCCTATGACCATCAGAAGATCGTACCCCGTCGTTGGACTGGCACCCAGCACACTGATCACATCCAATTGGGCAGAATTATCAAAGAGATTCTTCTAAAATTTGCCAATATTGTATACAAACTTTTCTTGGGTGTGGGTGAGATAGACATTCAAGAACCCTTACAGCCAGTTGGGATGTCCTAACACAACAACAACAGTTAGACAATTTGGATCATAATTGTACATTCAGTACATCAATATCTGCAGTCTAGAGCCGTCGATTCTGAATGGTGAAGACTAAACAATGAGACAAAAAGTTACTGGTCGTTATTTTAAAGACTTCCTTCAAGTCATTCAGTTTTACATTTACAACATTCAAATACTAATTGCCCTCTGTATGGCAATGATTTATTTTTTACATCATAATGAGAGAGAGATTTGAGTTATTCAGGACCTGGTACTCTTGCATTCTCATAAACTTCTAAACTTCAGACTTTTATCTACTATTTTTAATTCTAGCCCAACTTAAGGCATCTTTTCCATAATTGCATGTATTTTTACCACAAGCAAAACAATTTGTTTTGCTCTCCTTGGCCCATACAGGGAATTTAGACATTAACAAATTTCATTCAGATAGAATATCTGTGCTGACAGCTTCAGTCCCAACACACAAAATTGAGATATTCAAATTGTTTCAGCCAAAAACCCACAGCTTAATTTTCTAAAATGAACATATCAACTTCTAATTTACCAATCTGCAATTAGAAATACTTTTAAAAGTTTTTACAACTCATTCCTTATTCGTTTTTTTTCTCAACCCTGTTGAAACCCGATCTAACAGACTAGGAATTCAACTTAACAGTGGGCGTTTTATGGCCCCTTAGCTCTTTCAAGTTAAAACAACATAATATAGTGGTCCTTCTGACCCCCCTTCCTGGGTGTTTTTTACTGTCTTCCCCTGTGAAGTCAGAACAATATCTTATCCTCTTAAGCCAAATTCTCCCTCCCCTCTGGGTTTTATTGTCCCTACATCTGTGAGGTCGAAAATTCTTTGTTTGTGGCTGAATAATCTCTGTCTTTCCTGGAGATAATTACCCTAAAAGATCAAAGGCTCTTCACCATTTGTTTCACTGTGTTTGTTTACTATCTGTGAGGTTTGGGGTCATCATTTATGGCTAAATTACCCTGCGTTCCTTCCTGACTGAGAGGTCCTCCCGTGCTCCAAGGTGTTAAGCAAACAGCAATACAGTCTCGGTTGCAAGTTCAATTACAATAGAATACAGAGAATTGCTATTGTAGTCTCAGTTCCCGTAAACTAGGTCTAACTGGAATAAAAAGAATAAAATTCTAAATTCCCCCCTCCAGGAATGTAACACAGAGTTGATAAGCAGTTCTCTGTCTTCCTTTGATCATAAAGACCTGATCCAATCACGGTATTCAAATCATAGTAGCATTAATCTATTTTTCTAACCCATATCAACACAGAATTTTCCCTTCAAATTTGTATCTTTTTGGCACTTTCTTAGTTTGGAGCCAGTCAAATTATTCTTTAGCTTCCCGATCAGAATCAAACTTTTCCAAAAACATTTTCCATTTGCAAATTTATTTAAAGTGAGCGCTTCAGCTGTTTACAGCTTTTGTCTCACTATTATTTATCAGGACTATTCAGTTACTTCTTCATACAATATAAAGAAATGTAGCATTTCATTAACACTGGTTTTGAAAGCTTATTCTTCTATCAAATGATAAGTCTGCAGATACAACTCAACATTATCATTATTTCAATCATTATCTTATCATTAAAATATCATTAAAGTATAGACTTCTCCCGTTTTACTTGATAAAACTTTTCATATCACTGTTTAATCATATTCAATGAAACTCATTTTCATATTATTTCAACTTTGTTTGATTTAACAGGCATTCATTAATAGTTCCAAAAACTCTATCACACATTTTCCTTACATATAGCTTTTCTATTACATTTCAAATCCTTCTTTTCTGCCTTTCTTCAATCTCCTTTAATGCAACACTAGTAGTCTAGAGTTCCTGCCTTCTTCCCCTACATTCTGATTCTTTTCAGTTTACTTCGATTCAACAACTCACTGTGTGGAAAAACTCACTTTCCTTTACATCCTTCTCTAAACCAATTAATCATCAACAACACAAAAGTTATTCCTGGCCATTACAATATAACATCTATCACAATCTGGTTATAGTATACAGTATATTACATAACACTGCATAGATCAGTCTTGTTTTACTGCATTCTCGCCTTTTGGCCCTGCAGTTTCTAGCTGTGAAAAGCCCCCACACTTTCTTTCTGCTATCTTCCTCTAACCTAAATGCTAATTCTTTCTGCATTTTTTCTTCCATTTCACACCGGCAGCCTTATTGTTGCTTGCTACTTCAATCATTATCATATGAATTATAGACATCTAATGTCATGCATCCATTTACTGGATGAAGAAGTAAAGCTTTATTTCTCCTGGCAGTTTGACATTTTATCTGCCTATTTACACATGTTGATCGCAGCCAGCCATTACTACCTGTTTTGTTTCTCACTGCCCTCATTCAAACATTTCAAACCAAATTTCTTCAATCTAAATCACGCTCATTTACGACATTTTACTTAACAATGCATTCTATCAGGCATCATAAAACTCTGTTCTAACTGGTGTTATTTAGTCTCTAGCCAATTTCAACATCATCTTTGCCCAGTTTAACAATCTTTTTATCTGCTTTTTCATAAGCCCAGTATGGCTCAAATTTAGTCTTTGTGCATTTTTCAATCATTCAAATATAGAAAACGCTGCTAAACTTTCATTATTCACATTGCTCAAAAACGCGTTAGAGTAAATCAGTGTGTGTGTGTGTGTGTGTGTGTTTTTGTGTGTGTGTGTGTGTGTGTGTGTGTGTGTGTGTGTGTGTGTGTGTGTGTGTGTGTGTGTGTGTGTAATTAGTAAAGTAGATGTTCACTTCCCTTGTGTTGTCGCTGTTCGCTCCGACCCATAAACTCTCCGTTCCTCTCGTTTTTTTTTTTTTTTTTTCGACTTCAGATTCGGACATGCAGTCTGGATTGTAGTTCAGTTTAAGGGCTTTCAGCTCCGTCACTTGAAAATGACTATGTGTTGGCGGCGCCAAGACAAACTCAGTTGCATTTTGGAAAGCACAAGCATATTGGTTATTCTCACATACGTTACTAAAAACATTTGCAACCCCTTTGTTGCGGTTCACTGACTTTTTACAAACGCAAGAACTTTATTTGGACCGAAAACTGCTGTATAAAATTGGTCTAATTTACTGTTAGATGAACCAAATGACCCCATTTTTGGCTGAACCTCTCTCTCTTGGATTTTTACCTTTCGACGCGCGTCTATAGTCTGTTTAGACGTCTCTAACAGACTCGATTATTTCACCTCAAATCGAAAAAAGGGTAGCAAATATTGCTCTGTAAATACGGTTTTACTATATCTTTCCGCGTACTTAATCAAGCTGATTCTTCCGTTCAGTTTACAAGAATTAATTCCAACGCGTTGCTTCCGTCCGCATAGAATTAACTCCAGCGTGTCCCTTCCGTACACGTTTTTCTATAACTAAGTTGCAATCAAAGATTTTGTTTAAACCAGTACTTCTGTCGTGACACTTCCGTTCACTAAATTAAAAGGCTGTTTCTTCCGTCCAGCTATTTTAATCACATGCGTTACTTCCGTCCGCATACGAGCATATGACACTTCCGTTCACTTTTACAAGAATTAATTCAAACGTGTTACTTCCGACCACTTAATTAATCTCTGCTCGTACCAAAAGAGACAAACTCAGCCAATATGGTTCACGTTCACTTTACATCAAAAGAAAAGTATTTTACCCCAAAATAAAATATTTTAGTCGTCTTTTACCCGTGATGCGTACTAGAAACCGATTCAACAGTCATTATTATCAATTTACTCTTAACATCAATAAAACAATTTGCAGTTTCTTACCCAAAGATGCTTTTTCTGTAATCGCCACGGATTCTTTTGGTCCGTGTGGGATTTCTTCCTCTGGTCCTGAAATGCGGGTATTGGCTCTCTCTCTCTTAACCTGTTGAGATCTATCTCAAGCCGTCGAGGTATGAGACCGGTCCGCCTGTTGCTGTCCGGAGTGTGCACTTTTCGTCAAATCCGCTCAGGACCAGAGAAGAAAGTTCCGCACAGGATCCCACTTCTGACACCAAGCTGTAATAGCATTTTTTAGGGATTAATGAAAACAGCATCGATGGGTATAACAAACTCTCATTAGGCAAAATTGCTTTAAAGATGAAAAGGTTTATTTATTTGAGGACCCTTTCCAGAGCCACAGCCACCTGGCTCTGGGAAGGAGGAACCTGATTATCTCACAAAATACAAAGCATTTATACACTTCTTTGCGTAAGACCCCTCCCTAGTTGGGCTGGTTTCTACCCCCTAGGACAAACCAAATTGTTTCTTGTTTTCTGAGGAGACAAAAGGTCACTTTAATGACCCCCTGTATTCTTCTGTGTCCTGTCCCCCACCCTCAGCTGGCATTCACAGAACAGGTTAACATCACAAATATACCACCAGGGACGCAAAAAGGCTCTCCGTTTTGTATTCCTAACTCATGTTCATTTTCCTTAATGTATTCCTGTATTCAGCAATATTCATTAATCAACCAATATTAAAATTTTCACAACACCTGGCTCACCACAGTTATAACATACAACAATCTCTCCCTTCACTGTTGTCTGGGGCATGGTGGCTAATGTTGGGGGTTTAGAATGAATGGGCTTGATTTTAGGGCCACTTTGAGAGTTTGAACCCACCCCCAACCCATCAGACTTACCCTTTGAAGAGTGGAGAATGCCAGCATATCGAGTAGTTCTAGGTCCCTCCGTGCAGCCATGTAGGCCTCAACCAATATTGCAGCCTCTGCAGCGGTGTCAGGATCTCTTTCCTTTAGCCAAGTCCTCACCTCAGGGTACAACACTCGCAGGAACTGCTCCAGCACAAGGGACTCCATAATGTCCCTCTTATTACTTTGCTCATAGTGTACCCATTTGGAGAACAAGTCCTTCAGTCGGATATAGAGTTCCGTAGGGGTCTCATCGGCAGGGGTACTAAGGGACCGGAATCTCAACCGGTATGTCTCTGCACTGATTTCATATTTTTTCAAGATTGCAGCTTTCACTTGGTCATAGTCTGTGGTATGTGAGGGATTCATAGCAACAAAAGCACTTCGGGCCTTGCCCGTTAGCAAGGGAATAAGACGAATGGCCCAGTCGTCCCTTGGCCACTGATACACCTCTGCAAGTCTTTCAAAAGTTGTAAGGTAGTGTTCAATATCATCACTGTCCTCCAGCTTGGCTATTCGGGGTTCATGGTCTATCACCCGCTTTGCAGCTCCTTCCGAAGCTCCATGTCTTGTCCGCTCCATGTCTAGCTGCATTTGGGTGACCTGGTGGCTGAGGACCTTGTAATTTTGTTCGCGGCGAGAAGCATCCCTCTCCTGCCTTTCATCCCGATCCTTTTGGTACTGCATGAATGACTGGAACATTTGTGCCAGCGCTGTGATAGCAGCATCTCCCCAGTGGCTGGGATTTCCGCAGTCAGCAATCTCTCCTCGGCAACACCTCCAACAGCACCTTGGTCCATTACTGCATCTGTGCCCTCTACAGGCTGACCCCTCGTTTTGGGTGGCATGTCAGCAGGGCATTACCTTATGCAGGCACGTCACTCACTGGTGGGAGGATCCCACTTCTGACACCATATGTTGGGAAGCCAACCAGTTGGAGTGGAAAAGGGAAATGACGTGCTGTACAAAAAAAGTTGATGCAAAATCCAAAATGGTGGTTTATTGGAAGGTGCTAGAAATATTTACAGTGCAGGAGAAAACAAAAATAAATAAAAACTGTACAAAAAGAAAAGAAAACTGCAACAATGTGCTAATTTTGGCTAAACCAAATGGCCCAATGTTCACAACACTGTTCAGTGTTTGATTTCTCTGAGTTCACAATCAGAACTGAAATCGTTTCAACCAGCAAGTCTATTTATAGGCTGAAGCCCCGCCTATAGGGCATACCAACCCCAGGTACAAACTACTACGTTTGTAACAATCAATTTAAATAATATAAACACCCAACACAACACTTAAACCTTCCAAACAGCTAAAACAGCAACCATTAACAGAGAGAGAGTTTAACAACAAATTATATGGTAAACACAACTGTTTTCAAATTCCCCCTCCTCTGACATCACACTAAAATGGTATCTTCCACAGGAAGTGATGTGGCTGTTGCTTTAAAAATCAGTTTAACCTGGATTATGGGTTTGGTTGTACAGAGTGTGAACCGGGAAGTTTAACTGCAATAAGGTTTGTGAAAAATATGGGAAAAAATAAAGGTAATTATCCTATAAATTATTGTGTGTTGTGGCATTCTGTTCTTTTAGAAAGATAATGACAAACTTTAAGAAAACTATAAAGAGTTGAAAACTATAACAAAACACAGCAGTAACAAACTTTAGACTGAACAAACAAAAACATCCATAACACCTTCCTGATGTGTACACAGTTGTTAATATTGCCGGCAATGCACAGTAACAGTGAAATGGGTGTATGTTTGTAAGTCCAAGTTTATAGAGTCACCATTAACCTGTGACAGTACCCTTTAAGTCAATAGGCTGGTTTGAGATGCGCCTTGCCTCGCCTGAAATGTAGTCGAGAGTAGGCGGCTGCAGTGAGGGGAAGAGTGAAAAAAAACAGGCAAGACGGATCTCTCTTCTCGCAGTGGATCAGACACCTGTGAGATCAAAGGCGGATATCGTGGGATTCACGGGATTCACGCTCGTGCACAGTGTTGCTAACTGGATGTAATTTAAGTTCTGTTGCTTTTATATTAAAATAAATATAATTCAAGGCACTCAACCAGAAGGTCACATGTATTAACTTGAGTAGGTACTTTTTTTTAAAATACATAATGTAGGCCTATTATTTAACATATTGTTTATTATGAAAATGCTGCCAGACTTCCGAACGGCCTCTTTTCTTGGCTGGCCATGCTGAAAATTCTGTCACTGATCACATGGTTATGGCAAGATGAATCAAGCTCCGGTACAGTGGTTCATGTGAGATGTTTCTTTTTTTGATACAAGCTTCGAAGCCTCGGTGCCGAACGTCACATCACTTCTACAAAGTCGTGAGTCATGGTTTAAAGTAGTGATTTACTTGCTCAAAAACCTGCCTGGAATGCAGCATTAGTCCCTTACGTTTTCCCAACAGCGGAGCTAGTTGAACTTTTGCCATATCCGGTCAGCAAAACTCCGAACACATCTTCCTTATTTAAGAATGAGTTAAGTGCCGTTCTTTGTTCTTTTCTTAAAGAAAAGCTTAACTCCAAGTCCTCCAGAAACGGTCATCTTTGTTTTCAAGTAGGAATTCATGCGGAACCGTCACATCTGTCATTATGTTAAGCCCTCCCACCAACTCTATACATGATGTGATTGGCCTGACTAGAGTTTGTTTTTTCCTGCTCAAAAGCCAACAGAGAGTTGCTAGACTACACTGGCTGCAAAATAAATTTTGCTGCCGCAAGGGGGGGAGTCTAGATTTCTAGGCTAGCGTTTAGTGTGGTGTGAAAATAAGATTGTGTAACTTTACTCACCATATCACAATAATAACTAGGGCAGCGTTTACCAAAAATATCGTAGGCCTAAGTATATCTTAGTAATTAACCTAGAGGGTGAGGTCAGATTGTTACGGGTAGAGGAATCTACAATACAAAGAAAGCACACCACAGAAGTAGAAACAATAATCTTTATTTAATATAATTCAGGCAGTTACCAAACATGTCAGACTGGGTCAGGTTCTTGAAGTCCCAAACACAAATGCTAATCAGCCTGGGCGAACACCACCACGATGGAGCATGCTACACAGAGAACACCGCAATGAATATAATAAAAAGCTATAGCACAAACACACACACACACCACCCCGGAAAACACTGCACACGTTCAAAATGCATGTAAACTTCATACCCAAGACGCCTTCAGACTACTACATAAGAATTCAGTTCATCATAACCCTCCCACCCCGTCATGAAATGGATATACTGCCAGGTTTAAAAAAAAAGCACAAAAAGTTTAACACTTAACTCTCCCAGGATGCGAGACCCTCCCCCGGGGTCTAGGCTTTGGCGCTGGTTGGCAATGGGAGAAGGCAGACACCAGTCCAGCGCTGGTGAGGCCTCCGAACTATAGCGGAAACGGAGCACCCCTTGCTGAGAAGCCGCGCCGCCCACATACTCCTATACCTGGCCTTATTTACAGGTTAGCCTGCTAAGCTATCTTCGCCGCCGGCAGCCCCAAATAGCATACGAATGGTTGGGGTGCCCCCAACCTTGAGTGCAGCTCGGCGTTAGCAACAACTCACCGCTTCTCAGACTCGCGCCCCTTCACTGTGCTCGTCTTTTTATTCTCGCCCTCTCCTTGAAACTCACCATAATCACTATCCCAACGCTCCTGCTCCTTCACGCTCATCAGTCATCAGGTGCAAACACTCACGTAACTCAACCCACTCTTCCCACAAATCCCTCCCCCCCACACACGGCAGTCATAACAATACATTTATCCAACGTCACTTCATTACACTCCCCCCACTAATAAGGCAGCCTCGTCCTCGAGTCGAATTAAACACATTTCATAGTCCAGGGACCACACTGGTGCCCTCCTTGGTCGTCCTTGGCGTAAGTCTTTGGATAGCGATGCCCCTTGCTGGGCCTCCCCGGTCAATACAGAATGGCTAATCTTGGATGTTTGCATATGCCCAGTGTGTGAAGATTCTTGACCCCCTTGGTTCTGTGTGGGCGAAGCCAGCCGGTCTCTTTGCCCTTGTGATACCACTGAGGCAGCACAGCTTCCTGGCACCTTGCTTGCTGCCCTTGTAGGTGTAACTGGGGGCACCTCGGATCTGGCCCCTGGCACTACCACCTCACTCTCTCGACCCGCTTGTAGAAGCTGAAGTCTGCAGCCAGGTCTCCTTAGGTGGGATGCCAGCTATCCATGGGCTCTGCACCCGCTTGGTTGATAACCTCTGTTACATAAGAAAGACATGGTTTAAGTCGGTTAAAGTGCACCACAATTTCTGTCCCTCCCTCAACTGGCACAAGTCTATAAAGAACTTCGGTTATCCTCTCTGTGACTTTATAAGGCCCCTTAAACCTTCGTTGTAATTTTGGGCAAAGCCCCCTTTTCCTAACTTTCCCCAAACCCACACCAATTCTTCTTCAGAATACTATTGGAAATGTGCTCTGAAGTCATATTCTCCCTTCGGTTTCACAGAGGCTCTTAGCTGATGGCCCCTTACCGCCTCTACCACTGTAGACAATGTCTCCAACAATCTAGACACATACTCTGAAGCGGAAGAGAATCCCCACCACCCAGTTTAAGCATAACATCCACAGGAAGGACTATCTCTTTCCCAAAAACAACTTTGTAGGGTGTAAACCCAGTGCTAGAGTGAATTAGTTGTCTCCATGTTGTCTCTGTTTGTAGATGATAACCAAGCCCAATTAGCTTGGTTATCATCTACAAACAGAGACAACATGGAGGCCAATGTTCTATTAAACCTTTCAACCATCCCATCAGATTGAGGATAAGGTGATGTCCTAGTCTTATGAATGTTCAGCAACTGGTACACTTCTTTAAATAACCTAGATTAAAAATTTCGGCCCTGATCAGTATGGATTATCCTGGGGGCTCTGAAGCGGCACACCCACTGTTCCACCAACAACTTGGCCACCGTCTCAGCTTCCTGATTAGGAAGAGGGAATGCCTGTCCATTTGGAAAAGTAATCCCCAATAACTACAATATATTTGTTTTCTTTGGGGGTTTCGGGGAGAGGTCCCAAAATATCCAACGCCACCCGCTCATATGGCCTTAATACTACCACAGATTGTAGTGAACTATTAGAAGAAAATAAACATAATCCTAGGTATTTATTTGAAAAAGTGACTAAACTAAAAACAAAGAAAGCTTCAAGCCCAGAAGTTTCCAAGAAACACAGCAGTAATGACTTTATGAACTTCTTCACTAATAAGATCGATAATATCAGGGACAAAATTATAACTATGCAAACATCTACTACAGTATTGCATCAGACAGTGCAGTGTAGTCTTCATGACGAAAAATTTGATTCATTTTGCTATAGGAGAGGAAGAATTTTGCAAACTCGTTAAATCATCCATATCAACAACATTTATGTTAGACACAATACCGACTAAACTATTGAAAGAGATGCTTCCAGACGACCATAGATCCTCTTCTAAATATCATTAATTCATCTTTGTCTCTAGGATACGTACCAAACACCTTTAAGCTGGCTATGATTAAACCGCAACTTGATCCTACAGAATTAGTCAATTACAGGCCGATCTCGAATCTGCCTTTTCTGTCAAAGATTCTAGAAAAAGCAGTATCCTCACAACTGTGTTCCTTTCTTGAAAGAAATGGTATCTGCGAGAATTTTCAGTCAGGATTTAGACCGTACCATAGTACTGAGACTGCTCTCATTAGTCACAAATGATTTGCTCCTATCATCCGATCGTGGTTGTATCTCTCTATTAGTGTTACTCGATCTTAGTGCTGCATTTGATACTATCGACCACAACATTCTTTTAAATAGACTAGAAAACTATGTTGGCATTAGTGGAATTGCACTAGCATGGTTTAAAACATACTTATCTGACCATTAGCAGTTTGTAGCAGTAAATGAACAGATGTCTTATCGATCACAAGTTCAGTATGGCGTACCTCAAGGCTCAGTACTAGGGCCGCTGCTCTTCACTCTGTACATACTACCATTAGGAGATATCATTAGGAAACATGGAGTTAGCTTTCACTGTTATGCTGATGATACTCAGCTGTATATTTCTTCAAAACCTAACGAAACTTACCAATTCACAAAATTAAATGAATGCATAGCTGATGTGGGAGCCATTAGCTATTGTTGATGTTGTGGTGGTGGTCTACACTAGAGGGCAGTGTGCTTGTGCTACAGCCAGCCAAGGTCACGGTGGCACAGGTGCGCCAGCTGATTAAATTCACAGGTGTAGCCAGGGGAGGAAGGCTCGGGTGGCGGGGAGATCACACGGTTTTTACCGCTGGCACGCCACAGCTAGATTAGCCCTCACGTTTGCATATATTCTGAACTTTGTAAACTATCTTTCTATTAAATGGGAACACCACCCAAAGACGCTAAACGTTGTGGACTTCAAATTCATCCGAAGTGGACAAATAGCGCGTCAAAAACAGGATCTAGCCCTCACCCTGCCGAGTGTCTGATTTGTGTTAAGACAGTCACTACACAAGTAAAAACCTTGATCTCGCTGAGATATCCTGGAGGAAGAACAAATGAAAATCTGGTCTCGTTTGGATACGGTGGAAGTTGGACAACAACTGGATTTCGCTGGAATACTTTGGAAGTTGAATAAGCAAATGGATTATTTTATCGAGCTTGAAACTGCAGCATGGTAAAGCTATAAACTGGGTCATCCATCGCCAATCCTAAGGTAGGATAAATCTTTTTATCATTGACCGGCAAAGGAAAACTTGGACGTTCCTGATAAGCAGGTTACGAACTGAAAGACTTTTACGTCTGCACAACAATTGACGCAGTGTTAATACTATTGCTATAGGTCACGTATTGCGAGTGTGTTGCCTAGGCAAACTGAAAGGCAATAGTCGACATAGCGCAATAACAAGGCCCGTGAATCTTACAAAGTAATCTGTTGAAAATGAGTGACACACAAGGCAATGATGAAAATAAAGCTACAGAGTTGCAACGTGAGGGTAGGGAAAAAAGGACAAGAAAGCCTACCGCTAAAGGAATCGTTATGATAATTGAAAGTCTTCAAAAGGAAAGAAGTATGATTTTTTTAAAAACAAGCAAAATAAAAGCAGACATCGTTCCGTTTTTGGTTTCTGTTGAAAAAGTTCCTGCAAATGTGACAAACGTTCAACAAAAGCTAAAAGGGTTTAAGTCTCTATGTCAAAATGCCTTTGATCTTCACAACACATTGCTCAATGAGTTTTCTCTGCCTGAAGAGGAACAGAAAAGACAGGAAGAATGGTTTCAGTCAAAAAGGTCTGTTAATGATGCATTTGTTGAGGAAGTGTATAAATGGTTGAAGGAGATGGAAGCTTCATGTGATGATAAAAATGTGAATGATGCCGCTGACATTGTTGATGATGATGATGATGATGATGATGATGATGATGATGATGATGATGATGATGATGACATTAGGCCAGGGGACAGTGTGTCTAATGTGTCCAGCAAAAGATCAAGCAAAAGCAAATAGAGGTCTCTGCGGAACAACAAGAAGGCGTTTCCCAATTATTGGGCGTTTTCAAACCCAAGAAGGCGTTTCCCAATTATTGGGCGTTTTCAAACCGGTCTAGGCATTTTCCAACCATCCAATCAAAACCGTACGGATTCGAAGCCCTTTCAGAAGCGGAAATGCGTTATTATTAAAGCACTCTCAGAAGCGGAAATGCGTTATTATTATTTCTCGTTTTTTTTCTTCTTGATTTTTACTATAATGTCTATATCGCGACAACATTTATATCAAAATAAAATACAGGCTACAGCTACCTATTTTCTTTAAAAAGGAATTCTTTCATAAACCAAATTTCCCGTTCTTATGTTATAAGATACAGATCTTGTAATACTAGCTAGTGAATGTGCATTAAATCCCACTATAAAGCAATGGTGAAAATGATTGTATTCGTCTTTCTCACCTGTATTTTTCCAAATACCATATTTACATGTAATGACTGATATTTAAGTGATATTTGTAGCTTACATTAAATGATATATAAAGTAAAATGTATTGACCTTTAAATTAAGGTAAAATGTGTTTACTTAGAATAATGACTCTGAAAACTTTAAACATTAGCATCACTTTATTATAATTAAAATAAAATAATCAAATGTGGCAAGTTTAAACATGAGGAAAACATTCCATTGCAAACATTAGATGCTTCCTCCAGCCTCATAGAAGCAGTCCTGGCTGCAGTATCCTCTGAAGTCATCCGAGCCATAGAACCCCTGTAGAACCCCTCTTTGCCCTCTTCCTCTGTAGCCTTCTCCACAGTCTTTGTATGTTGTCTCACAATAGAGACATCTGGAAAGACGGTATGGAACCCTGTACAGGTTTCTGACATTCTCACGGCATGCCTTCCAGTTCAAGACACCTGAAAAAAAAAAAGAAAAAAAAAAAACCCTGACCTCATAATTGTCTTAATATTCAACCATACATAACTGAGAAAAAAAAAACAGAGAGAGCTGTGATTAACCAAACAGTGACACTAATAAAACTTACTGTCCAACCACCGAAAGTGAGCCTCTCGGCGGAAACTTTCCATGCTCACAATGCTGTTGAAGCACCTGCAGGTGAGGGCAAGGGAGCCAATTGCAACATCAGCATCTTGAAGCACAACCTCCAGTAAGATTTCACGAAGGACCAGCAGAGGAAGCTATACATGAACAAAACATAATCTGAACTTCTTGTGGTTATATGATTCCCTTGCCTTTTATAAATTGAGTAATAACAAATACATACCTCCTGTATGTTCAGGGCTTGGTCAACAGTTGCCACTGTGAAGGGACAAATGAAGAACGTCAGTAAATTAGTCAACATTTACTATAAATAATAGAGCACCTCAAACAAAATAAATCATACCAGTTTTGAGTGGCTTGTCAGTCCGCCTTCTCTTTCTTTGCTGGATTTCCATGACCGATCTTGATAAATTTATGACATAAAAACACATTAATATTACAGTATATCAAGTTTCATTGCATTAAGAGATGACAACTAAAAGTCACACTAACTGTAAAGGCATTTTCCTATCCTTGTCATTATTTTTTAGAAAAGGACTAAAAAAAGAAAGAAAGAAAGAAAGAAAGAAAAAGAAAGAAAGAAAGAAAGAAAGAAAGAAAGAAAAAGAAAGAAAGAAAGAAAGAAAGACCTTGGTGGGAATTTCTCCAGCAAAAGGACAGACCACCATCTTCTTATACTTGGTATGTCTGACTATAGTTGGAAAAAAGCACAAGTTTGTTAAAACAATTCTTAAACTTACAGAATGTTTTTTTAATGAGCTTGGAAAACCCACCTCTGAAAAGTCAAATGTTCCCCCCAAGATGACATAGAGAGCATACTGCAACATGAATTATGTAATAATAACTGCACATGCGTTTAATTTTGACCAGGCACCTGCTGAATCAATAGTAACCATTGATCCTACCATTAGAATGAAGACTCCACAGCTGCAAGACATCTCTTGTCGAGGTATATTCTAGATAGAAGTAAATTACATATGATATCATTTTTAACTAGTACCACTAAATTCCTAATTAATTAAAAATGTTCAATCACATTTGATGTAAAATGAAACATACCCCAAGATCCTCAGAATAGAATTCTGTCCATGTCCCAGGACACAGGCTCTGAGCAATTTCTCTGTCAAAATAAATGAATGCCCCCCAAAAAAAAAAAAAAAAAAAAAAAAAAACATTAAGATATACACTACAAACAGTCAATCAAACAGGGTTTTTAAAAGATAACTACCCTGCAATACTACATATGATTACCAAGTAAATTTGAAATAGAACAGAAAATAATAAAGGCAGAGTTTAACAGGAACTGTCCCGCCTTTATTTTTCCCATGGATTTCTTCTCAATGCAGGGATGCACAAAATGTATAAATATATGACCCTAAAATTAAAGTGTGTTGCAAGTAAAGTGTTTCTTAAATTGTATGCAATGAGAAAAAAGCCAATGGGGAAAAAAAAAGAAAAAATAACTGAACATAGAACAAGAGAACACAAAATTCTGTAACAGGAAAACCTGTATATGGCAATGTACGTGCCATCTCCAAAACCTGGAGTTTTCAGGGAATTGAGAAAATACAATTCACGCAATTTTGGCTTCATGATCTGAAAAAATGTTTTTACCCTGTGTTAGTTGTTAGGAAACGCATAAAATCAAGGAAATAATCAGAAATATGCCGCTGATTTCAGTTTGCACAACAATTGGTATTGTATGTTTATGTATCGCAACATTAAAGCAGACTCACACACAGCATCCAATGCCCTGGCACCCAAGATGGGAAGACCACAGCATCCTTGCTCATCATTTCAGGCTACATGTATATTAAAATTAGTTTATTACATAAACTATTAAAATGTATATTTTATAGTATGTAGTACGTTTAATTTTTAAAGACATTACAAATGTCAGTGATCCTTACAGGTAAGTGGTCCATGGGATGCGCACAAATTGGTGGCAACCATGTCACTATGGCATGGCTGTCAACTGGATAGATGTCCACATTCTGGCCGCAAAAAGAAAATTGTTATGAATTGAACAAAATTAATTTATTTATGCTCTCAAACTTTGAGGTTAAACCTGGGAGAGTGCAATCTGTTGCAGCACACAGAAGCAGGAATTCAGCACCTGTGTGAAAATATCAACATTTAGCTACTTTGAAATGGACATTATATTATTTTAAGTTTTGATTTATTTTTTTGTCTGTTTCTTCCTTCCACCTCGCAAAGGTTTGTCAGTGTTATTAAGTCTTTCTGTTTTATGACAATAGAGCCCACAAGTGCTACTTCATCATCAGCATTTGCAGAACGAACTTGAGCCATCTGTCAAGAGAACAGAAATATTCTATTACTTACAAAACAGATTCTTAGTAGTCTTAGTCTTCTAAAAGACCTGGCGTTGCACACAGTGAATATTGTTGGCTATGATGAATCAGTTGTAAGTTGCTTAGGATATGACTGTCTGAATAAATAAATGAAAATGGAAAATCTAAAATTTAATCATAATAGAGGACTGCAGTTGTGCAATTAATAACCGTTTAGCTATATTACCAGTTTACGCTGTGATCGAGTCAGTGGCTTTCCCCAGCAAGCCTTGCTAGGTTTTATCAGATGTAGTCTGGTCATTTGAGGAGCCCTGTTCTCTTTATTTAAAGACACATAAAAGACATAATGATTTGTAAATAGCAAATAAGAGATAAGGTTCAAAGTATACATGTAATAAACTTACCTACAACCAAACGTTGTCCTCTCCGCTGAATTGTGATGTGCTGAATAGAAAACAAATTCATCCATTTTAATTTAAAAAGTTTCCTCCACTGTACATAATTATGTTAGTCTATAGGTTTGACTACACATGTGAGGTATTAATGCCTGCACTGATATAATGAAGAGTGTTGAACATTAACTAGTGAGCTGATCTCACAGCTAAAAAAGGTCAAATCATGTTTCTATTTAAATCTAGTTGTCTGCAGAGGTTTTTGTTAGGGTTATGAGATAATATAAATAACAGAAAAATTATAAATATTACATTAAAATTGATATTAAAAACAATAAACTTAACAAGCAATGCTTTTTCAGCTTTTCTTGTTTTCTTACAGCACACCTCACACTCAAACACCATTTAATATATGAAGGGAGTGGGTTATCCAAAATATTATAGTTTTTAATCATTTTTAATTAGACAGAATATGCAATTAGATTAATGTGCACAACACTTTCCTTAAAATGTATTTATAGTTATTTTTTTTTTATTATTGTATTTATAGTACATATTAGTAGGCTACCTATATCCCCTGGTTTCACAAACAATTTTAAAGCCTATCCTATAGACCTCTTTTGACCATCTTTTGTCT
>JAZAVI010000963.1:0-19668 GCA_036326025.1 Chrosomus eos | reverse complement strand
TTTGCCCGCCATTTGTAATTACCCGAAAAAGCTACTTTTTCGAACCCCTCCTAGGCCGTTGTTCGATTTCACAAAATTGAACCGGGATCTTTTCCAGACCGTGCTGACAAAAAAGTTATGGAATTATAAAAACGCGGGCAAGTTGTTCCCCGAATACCACGAAAATTTTAAATTTTTAAAGTAGCGCTTGCAAAAAACAGACAAAAGGCTGTATCTCCGCAACGTTTTTATTTTTTTAAAAACCAAAATTTGGGTCATGTCCATTAAAGCAGGGCCCTGAGGCTACATGCTGCTTTTGGGGCGCGCGCCACCTACTGGCCCAAAAGATACGAAAAATTTGTTTATTTTTGTTTCATAACTACTGAACAGTTTGTCCAAAAAATAAAAAAATTGGGTTTTGTTAGATTGGGGCTTTCATCCCGGGAGTGGGCGATACCCCAATTTTTCCCCAAAGGGCCCTTTTTGGGCGTCGGCCTTTTGGGGAATTATGTCCCTTAAAATGCGTATTTTTTTGAACGCATAAAAACGAATTTTTCGAAATGGGTTTAAGGGTTTATCGGGTACGATCCCTAAAAGGACCTGAAAATTTTAAAAAACAGCGCCCCCTAGTGGGAAAATTTTTTTTTAAAAAAGCTTAACTTTTTTTTGTGTTGACTTATTTTCCCCGGGAGTCATCTTTTTGGGTTCCTAAAATCTTTCCCGAGGTCCAAGTTTCCAAAATGTTTGGGTTTTTGTTTACGGTTTGTTTTTTAGGGGTTGGGAAATTTAGGCAAAAAAACATTTGGGCCATTTTTTCGAAACCGCTTGTCCGGATCGAGACAAAACCCCCCGGGCCAGAAGTTTGGAAAAACATAGGCGATAGGCTTTTTCGCAAATTCCCCAAATGCAAAAATTTTGATAGAAAGGGGTTATTTAAAATCCAAAAAGGGTCACGTGGTCAGTCATTTTTTTGTGTTTTTTCACAAAAATTGTTAAAAACCCCAAAAAACAAAATTGGGGATATTTTCCCCCAAATTTTACACAAAATTGTATGGGCCCCATTTTGAGGTAAATTTAAAAAAAATGGGGGGATTGAGCCTTTGGGGGGCATAATTGAACGTAACTTGCTATTTTAAAACGAATGCTTTTGGGAAATGAACATTACAAAACTCACCCATGTGCCATCAGCCTTTTCCCCTGAAGGTATCAAAACATTTCGGGGACAGCGCCACCTTTTGGTAAAAATTTTTATAACATAATTTCAAAAAAACTTTTGAAAAAAATTGCGTATTTTAATGCCACGGGTTTTAAAGGGTTTTTGTCATTGTCCCCCTCAAAATTAAATTTTTTAAACTACGCCACCTTTTGGGTCAAAAGTTTTAATTTCCATTAATATTATTTTTTTTTTAATTATTTGTGTTTTTAAAGGGCCATTTTCCCAAAATTTTAATTTTTAAAATGTTTTAAAATTGCTCCTTCTGAAATTTGGGTTTTCTGCAAAATTTTGGGCTTTGTCTTTTTTGTCTTCTTTGGCTTGGCCCGGTTTTTGTGCTTGAAAGCTATTTTTAAAAGGGGGCCAAAGAACCAAAAGGTGCGGGGGCCCTATTTTTATCTTTTCCCCGGTTCTTTTTAAACCCGCCCCGAAGGGGTGCTTGGCCCCCATTGAAAACCGTTGCGGGAAAGTTTTGAAATTTGGTACATGATAGAGGACAGTCTAAAAGTCACCAGAGCAAATTTTTGGGGTTTTCCAATCAAACCCCCTAGCGCCACCAAATGTCCAAAAGATTTATCATGTTTATGCTTTTAAAATTTTGAAACCAAAAATTTGGGGTTTGAAAAAACAAATCCTTTGTCCCCTTATTCCCTTGGGCTTGCCGATTCGGGTTGCACCTATGACGTCATTTTCCGTAAAGAAATTTGTGCCATTTGTAATTATCGAAAAAAATACTTTTTCGGGAAAATCCTCCTGGCCCTTGTTCCCCAAATTTTCACCCAAAAATTTAACCCGATCACTCCGGGCCGTTGCTGACAAAAAGTTTTTGGGGAATTTTATTAAAAAACTGCAAATTGGGTTTTTCGAATTTCCACGCCCAAAAAAATTTTAAGGTTTGCGTTGCGGAAAAAAAGACTTTAAGGGGTGTATTTTCCGCCCAAAGCTTTAAACGTTTTCAAACCAAACTTGGTACATGTCATTACAAGCCTTACCTAAAGGTACATGCTGCGTTTCGGGGCCCGCGCCAAACCCATGGTCCAAAAGATACGAAAAATTTTCTAATTTTTTTCCCTTTAAATTTCTGAACAGTTTGTCCAAAAATAATAAAGGGTTTGGGCTTGTTGATTCAGGGCGTCATTTCCCAGTCGACAGAAAATCCAATTTTCCCAAAATCGGCCATTTTGGTGTCGGCCATTTTTTAAATTTTGTGCTAAAATGCTGTTTTTTTTGAACGCATTAACGAATTGTTACGAAACTCGGTATGGGTTTATCAGTACGATACCCCGAAGGGGCCCGGGAAATTTCGAAAAACGCCACCTAGTGGGAAAATTGATTTTTCAAAGTGTAACTTGGGTTTTGTTTGACGTATTTTAAAGGGGGGTCATCTCGTTGGGGTCCTGAATCCTTTTCCGGTCCACAGATACCAAATATGCTTAGGTTTTTTTTTTCGGGTTTTTTGTAGCGTTGGAATTTTTGCGCTTAAAAAAAATTTGCCCATATCTTCGAAACCGCTTGTCCCAAACGAGACGAAACCCCCCGCCAGGAAATTTGGGAAAAATTTGGGCGGTTAGGCTAAACGCTAATGCCCCAAAAGCGAAAATATTGATAGTAAGGGGTAGTTTTAAAAACCCAAACAAAGTCAAAAAGTCGTCAATTTTTTTTGTGTTTATTCACATAAATGTATATAACCCCCCAAAACTAAAAGAAAATTTTTTCACCAAAATTTTTCACCCCACAAAGTATGGGTTTACTTTTTTAGGTCACATTTTAAAAAAAAAGGGGGATTGGCCTCTTGGGGGCGCTTTAATAGAAAGTAACATGTTTTTCTTAACAATTCATTGGTTTTAAACATTACAAAAATTTTGCATGTGCCATCAGCACCTTGCCCTGAAGGTTTTTTTAAAACATTTCGAAAACAGCGCCACCTTTTTTGGGGCAAAAGTTATTAAAATTTAATTTTTAAAAAAAATTTTTAATAAATCTGCGTTTTTTTTAATGCCCTTTGGGCCCTTTGGGGTTTTTTTATTGTCACCAGACTTGACACATCAATCTTTTTGTAAAATACGCCACCTATTGGTCAAAAAATGTTTAAACCATTTTAAAACACATTTTTGTTTAAATTTGTGTGATTTTTTAAAACCTTTTTGCCTAAAATTTAAACTTTTTAAAAGTCTTAAATTTTCTCCTTGCGGGAGTTGGTTGACACTTTTTGGCAGGTTTTTGTCGTCTTTTTTGGGGCTTGGCCCCCGGGTTTTTTTTTGCTTCGCTTTTTGGGGGGAAGGCTTTTTTTTTTTTTCTTCTTTTTTCCCACTTGGGGTCTATGGGGGGGGGGGGAGCCCATAGAACCGTTTGCGGGAAAAATTTGTTTTTGGTTTACACTGATAGAGGGCAGTCCCCTTTAAAACAACCCAAAAATTTGGGTCTCCAACTCAATTCCCCCTAGCGCCCCCACCCGTCCAAAAGTTTACTTTTTTTATGGGTTATAACTTTTGAACCTAGGCCCATAACAAAAATCTTTTTTTCCCCTTATTCTTTGGGTCATGGGGGATTCGAATTTCCCCCTATGACGTCTTTTTTCCCTCAAAAAAATTTTGGCCCCCCATTTTTTAATTTTTTCGAAAAAAAACCCCCCTTTTTTCGAAAATCCTCCTAGGCCGGTTTTTCCGTTTTTCCCCCAAAATTGAACCCCGATCATTCCAGACATGCCGAAAAAAAAGTTATTGGGAATTAAAAAAAACGTCAAAAGTTTTTGAAAAAACGCAAAAATTTTTGTAGCGCTTGCAAAAAAGACTTTAAAGGGGTGGGATCTCCCAACGCTTTAAGTATTTAAACCAAACTTGGTAATGTCATCAAAGCTTTAACCCGAGGTTAAAATTTCCGGTTTCGGCGAGGGGCCCCCTAATTTGGGCCGGGGATAGAAAAAAAAGGGTATTTTTTTCCCCATAACTTCTGAACAGTTTTTTCCAAAAAAAAATAAAAAAGGTCTTGTTTGATTGGGCGTCAATTCCGAGTCGGAAAAAGATTTTCCAATTTTTTCCCAAACGGGCCCTTTTGGCTGTCGGCCCCTTTGAAATTTTGTGCTAAAAGCTGTATTTTATGGGAAAGCATGGGAAAGGAAAATTTTTGAAAAATCGGTATGGGGTTTATCCCGTTCGATTCCCCGAAAGGGGCCCGAGAAGTTTTGGGAAAAGCGCCACCCCAGTGGGAAAAAAATTTTTTTTTAAAAGTTTTTAACTTTGGGTTTTGGTTTTTCCCTTTTTTTTACGGGAGTCTTTTTTTTGAGGTTCCCGAAAACCTTGCCGGGGGTTCCCCATACCAAACTGCTTGGGTTTTGTTTTACGGTTTGTTTTTAGCGGGTTTTGGGTTTTTTGCCAAAAAAAACCCTTTGGCCATATCTTTTGAAAAACCCCCTTTTTCCGTTTGAGACGAAACCACCCCCAGAAGTTTGGGAAAAAATAGGTCGATTGGCTAAACGCTAATGCCCCAAAAGCGAAAAAAATTGATGGGAAAGGGGGGAGTAAAATTCCCAAAAAAAAATAAGTTTTCAGTCATTTTTTAGTGTTTTTTTCCCCCAATTAAAAGTTTATTTTAAAAACCAAAAAAAAAATTTAGTTTTTTTCCCCCAAATTTTTTACACAAGTATGGGTCACTTTGAGGGCACATAAAAAAAATTGGGGGGGATTGGGGGCCTTTTTGGTGGCGCTATAAAAGAAAAAAAAACATGAATTTCCCCCTTGATTCCCAATACGTTTTGTGAATTTAAAATGGGTATACTAAACAAAAAAGGGATTGATGTTAAAATTTAAGAAAATCAGAATGTGCCAACAAAATCCATCCCCCGAAGGTAATAAAAAATTTTGAAAAAAGCGCAACCCCTTTTGGGCAAAATTTTTAACAAAATTTCCCAAAAAAGGGTAATAACTTTTTAATAAATTTTGCCCCGTTTAAATGCCATGAATCTTAATAGATTCCTTGGGTCAACTGAGAACATAGATACCAGGTTTTCCTTATTTGCGAATTCCTGTCCGCATCTTGATTGTTCAGTCAAATATCCTATCTTTTTCGAACTCCTCTAGGAGTTTTTGCGTTCATTTTCAACAAAATCTGAATCGTCTATCTACAGACATGCGACTAAAAGTTATAGATTTCGTGTCGTAGATGAAAACCGTTTTGCTATCAGCGCAGCAGCAAAATTTGAACGGCATTATGCAAAATTATAACATAATTTGCTTAACTACTTGCAATGCTGTGACTATTTTGACACCAAAGTTTATATGTGTCATTGTCACCAACTCTGACCACATCACATCAGTTTTTGTAACTGCGCCACCTATTGGTCAAAAGTGATAATACCATTAAATTATCATTTAATAATTGTGTATTATTGATTTTTTAGCCATTTTGCCTAAATTTCTCTTAAAATGTCTTTAATTGCTCTTGCTGCAGTTGGTCTGCATCACATGTTGGCATTGTCTTGTCGCTTCTTGCGCTTGGCCCCGGTTATTGCTGCTTGCAGCTATATTTAGGGGCCAAGCACCGAAGGTGCGGTGGCACCTATTGTATCTGTTCCGGTTCTTATTATTCTTCCGTTTCTTCCGACTGGGCGTCTATGGCAGCCCATAGAAACCGTTTGCGGGAAAGTTATGAAATTTGGTACACTGATAGAGGACAGTCTGAAAAGTCACCAGAGCAAATTTGGAGTCTCCAACTCAATCCCTCTAGCGCCACCAACTGTCCAAAGATTTACTCATGTTTATGCTTATAACTTTTGAACCATAATGGCTAGAATCACAAATCCTTTGTCCTCTTATTCCTTGGCTCATGCCGATTCGATTGCACCCTATGACGTCATTTTCCGTCACGACAATTTGTCCGCCATTTGTAATTATCCGAAAAAGCTACTTTTTCGAACTCCTCCTAGGCCGTTGTTCCGATTCTCACCAAATTGAACCAGATCATCTCCAGACCGTGCTGACAAAAAGTTATGGAATTCATAAAAAACGCTGCAAGTTGTTCTCGAATACCACGCAAATTAATTTTAAGTAGCGCTTGCGAAAACAGACATAAGGCTGTATCTCCGCAACGCTTTATCGTATTCAAACCAAACTTGGTACATGTCATTACAAGCATGACCTGAGGCTACATGCTGCGTTTCGGCGCAGCGCCCCTACTGGTCCAGAGATACGAAAAATTGCTATTTTTGCTCATAACTACTGAACAGTTTGTCCAAAAATAATAAAGTTGGTCTTGTTAGATTCAGGGCGTCATGCCGAGTCGACAGATATCCAATTTTCCCAGATCGGCCATTTTGGCTGTCGGCCATTTTGAATTATGTGCTAAAATGCTGTATTTTATGAACGCCATGAACGAATTGTTACGAAACTCGGTATGGGTCATCAGTACGATACCTGAAGGAGCCTGAGAAGTTTCGAAACAGCGCCACCTAGTGGCAAAATTGATTTTTCAAATGCTGATAACTCTGGTTGTGTTTGACGTATTTTCACGGGAGTCATCTCGTTGGGATCCTGAATCCTTGCCGAGTCCACAGATACCAAATATGCTTAGGTTTTGTTACGGTTTGTGTAGCGTTGTGATTTAGCGCTTAAAAAACATTTGCCGATATCTTCGAAACCGCTTGTCCGATCGAGACGAAACCACCGCCAGAAGTTTGGAAACATAGGTCGATAGGCTAAACGCTAATGCCCAAATGCGAAAATATTGATAGTAAGGGGTAGTAAAATCCAATCAAAGTCACGTGTCAGTCATTTTTTATGTGTTTATTCACATAAATGTATATAACTCCAAAACTAAATGAGATATTTTCACCAAATTTTACACACACATGTATGGGCTCACTTTGAGGTCACATAAAAAAATGGTGGGATTGAGCCTCTTGGTGGCGCTATAATAGAACGTAACATGCTATCTTAACGAATGCATTGGTGTAACATTACAAAACTCAGCATGTGCCATCAGCACCATGCCCTGAAGGTACTCAAAACATTTCGAGACAGCGCCACCTTTTGGTCAAAAGTTATAACATAATTTCTAAAAACTTTTGAAATAAATCTGCGTATTTTATGCCACTGGTCTTAAGGTTTGTCATTGTCACCAGACTCTGACCACATCACATCGTTTTTTGTAACTACGCCACCTATTGGTCAAAGTGATAATCCATTAAATCACTTTTTAGTTATTAGCTGTGATTTTTTAAGCCATTTTGCCTAAATTTCTTTAAATGTCTTAAATTGCTCCTTGCTGCAGTTGGTCTGACACATGTTGGATTGTTTCGCATGTCTTGCGCTTGGCCCCGGTCTTTTCATTGCGCTATATTTGGGGCCAAGCACGAGGTGCGTGGCACCTTGTATCTGTCCGTTTTTTTATTATTTTCTTCTTCCGACTGGGCGTCTATGGCAGCCCATAGAACCGTTTGCGGGAAAGTTATGAAATTTGGTACACTGATAGAGGACAGTCTGAAAAGTCACCAGAGCAAATTTGGAGTCTCCAACTCAATCCCTCTAGCGCCACCAACTGTCCAAAGATTTACTCATGTTTATGCTTATAACTTTTGAACCATAATGGCTAGAATCACAAATCCTTTGTCCTCTTATTCCTTGGCTCATGCCGATTCGATTGCACCCTATGACGTCATTTTCCGTCACGACAATTGTCCGCCATTTGTAATTATCCGAAAAAGCTACTTTTTCGAACTCCTCCTAGGCCGTTGTTCCGATTCTCACCAAAATTGAACCAGATCATCTCCAGACCGTGCTGACAAAAAGTTATGGAATTCATAAAAACGCTGCAAGTTGTTCTCGAATACCACGCAAATTAATTTTAAGTAGCGCTTGCGAAAACAGACATAAGGCTGTATCTCCGCAACGCTTTATCGTATTCAAACCAAACTTGGTACATGTCATTACAAGCATGACCTGAGGCTACATGCTGCGTTTCGGCGCAGCGCCACCTACTGTCCAGAGATACGAAAAATTGCTATTTTTGCTCATAACTACTGAACAGTTTGTCCAAAAATAATAAAGTTGGTCTTGTTAGATTCAGGGCGTCATGCCGAGTCGACAGATATCCAATTTTCCCAGATCGGCCATTTTGGCTGTCGGCCATTTTGAATTATGTGCTAAAATGCTGTATTTTATGAACGCATGAACGAATTGTTTACGAAACTCGGTATGGGTCATCAGTACGATACCCTGAAGGAGCCTGAGAAGTTTCGAAACAGCGCCACCTAGTGGCAAAATTGATTTTTTTCAAATGCTGATAACTTGGTTGTGTTTGACGTATTTTCACGGAGTCATCTCGTTGGGATCCTGAATCCTTGCCGAGTCCACAGATACCAAATATGCTTAGGTTTATGTTTACGGTTTGTGTAGCGTTGTGATTTAGCGCTTAAAAAACATTTGCCGATATCTTCGAAACCGCTTGTCCGATCGAGACGAAACCACCGCCAGAAGTTTGGAAACATAGGTCGATAGGCTATACGCTAATGCCCAAATGCGAAAATATTGATAGTAAGGGTAGTAAAATCCAATCAAAGTCACGTGTCAGTCATTTTTTATGTGTTTATTCACATAAATGTATTTAACCCCAAAACAAAATGAGATTTTTTCCCCAAATTTTAAAACCACACATGTATGGGCCCCACTTTGGGGGTCAAAAAAAAAAAATGGGGGGATTGGCCTTTTGGTGGCGCTATAATAAAAACAAAACATAAAATTTCCCCATTGAGTTCAATAAGTTTTGTGAAAAAAAATGCTATACTAAACAAATGCATTGTTTGTAATATTATGGAAAACTCGAATTTTCCCAACAACACCACCCCCTGAAGGTCCCAAAAAGTATTTTGAAAAAGCGCCCCCTTGTGGTCAAAATTTTTAAAACCCAAAATACCCAAAAAAGGTAAAAAAATTTTTTGAATAAATTTGCCTTTTTAAAATGCCACTTTTTAATAGTTTCCCTTTGGGGTCAATCGGGAAAATTTTAGAAAACCGGGGTTTTTCCCTTTATTTGGCCAAACCCTTCCCTGTCCGCCATCTTGATTTTCAGTAAAAAAACCTTTATTTTTTTCGAACTCCTCCTAGACCGTTTGTCCGATTTTCCCCAAAATGAATCGTTTTATTACAGACCGTGCCGACAAAAATTTATAGTTTTTCGTTTTCGATTTTTAAAACCCCGGGTTTCGTATAGGGGCAGAAAAGAAAAGTTGAGGCTTTTGCAAAAAGCACTTTCAGGCTTTATCTCTGAAATTCCCCTTTGGGAATATTGACCCCAAAACCCTTTATATGTTTTTTTTTGTCCTTCACTTGCCCAACTTTCACTTTCATTTTTGTAAGGGCCCCCAACCTATTGGGTTAAAAAAAGTGAAAACCCATTAAATTATCTTTAAAGTTGCTGTTATATGATTTTTTTTTTGCCATTTATCCAAAATTCCTTAAAATGTCTTTAATTTCTGCTTGTGCAGTTGTTCTTGCCCCTCCCACCCATGATGGCATCTGTTGCCGCTTTTTGCGCTTGGCCCCGGTTATTGCTGCTTCAGCTTTTTTAAAAAAATTTCCTTTAAATTTTATTTTTTCCGGCTTTTTTTTCTTTTTTCCGACTGGGGGTCTATGGCAGCCCATAGAACCGTTTGCGGGGGAAAAATTTGTTTTTGGTTTTCACTTGATAGAGGACAGGCCCAAAAGTACCAACAAAATTTTTGGGTCTCCAATTTAATTCCCCCTAGCGCCAACCCCCTGTCCCAAAAATTTTTCTTTTTATGCTTAAAAACTTTTTTAACCTAAGGCTTTTAAAACAAAATTTTTTTTTCCCCCCCTTTTCCTTTGGGTCATGCGATTCGATTTCACCCCATGATTTATTTTCCGTCAAAAATTTGGCCCACCCTTTGAAAATTTTTTGAAAAACCCATTTTTCGAAATCCTCCTGGGGCCCTTTTTCCAAATTTTTACCAAAATTGAAACCCGAAACATCTTTTAGACCGTGGGGAAAAAAGTTATGGAATTTTTTTTCGCCTTTAAAAATTTTTGAATTACCCGGGAAAATTTTAAAATTTTTGTAGGCTTTTCGAAAAACAAACTTAAGGCTGGTTTTTCTCCGCAACGCTTTTTCGTATTAAACCAAACTTTGGGTTTCAAGTCATTACAAGAAAGACCTGAGGGAAAATGCGCGTTTTTGGCGCCCGCGCCCCCCTTTTGGTAGGGGATAGGGAAAAAATTGGTTTTTTTTGCTCATAAAATCCCGACCGGGGTTTTTTCCCAAAAAATTAAAAATTTGGGCCCCCGTTTAGATTCAGGGCGTCATCCGAGTCGACCGATATTTCCCAAATTTTTCCCCGTTCCCGGGCCAAATTTTTTCTGTCGGCCATTTTGAATTATGTGGGTTTTAAAAGCTGTTTTTTTTTAAAGCCCTGAAAAGAATTGTTACGAAACCTCGGTATGGGGTCCCTCAGTACGATTCCCCGAAGGATTTGAGAAGGTTTTGAAAAACAGGCCAAACCCCAGTGGGAAATTTTTTTTCAAAAGCTTATAACTTGGGGGGGGGGTTTGACTTTTTTTCCGGGAGTCATCTTTTTGGGTCCGGGAAACTTTCCCAGTCCAAGTTTCCCAAAATGGGTTGGGGTTTTTTTTTACGGTTTGTGTAGCGTTGGGATTTAGCGCCAAAAAAAAAATTTGGTTTTTCTTCGAAAAGCTTGTCCGATCGACGAAAACCACCCCCGAAGTTTGGGAAAATAGGTCATTTTTCTAAACGCTAATGCCCAAATGCGTAAATTGATAGTAAGGGGTAGGGGAAAAATTCCCAAAAAAAGTACGTGTCAGTCATTTTTTTTGTGTTTTTTTAATAAATGTTATAACTCAAAAAAAATTTAGAATTTTTTTCACCAAATTTTTAACACTTTTTTTATGGGCCCCCTTTTTGGAAAATAAAAAAAATTGGGGGGATTTAGCCTTTGGTGGCGGTATAATAGAAAAAAACATTTCTTACTTTTTAAGGGAAAAAAGATTTGCATTTTTTTTTTTAAAAATCAAAAATGTTTCCAACAACCACATCCCCTGAAGGTACTAAAAAATTTCGAAACGGGGCCACCTTTGGTCAAAAGTTAAAAAAATTTCCAAAAAAACTTTTTAATTTAAAACTTTCGGTATTTTTAAATTTGGGGGCCCAAAAATGGGTTTTTTTTAAAGGTTCCCCCTCATTTTGTCAAAACCAAGACCCCCTGACCCCCTTTTCAAAACGGTTTTTTAAACCCCCACGGCCAAATTTTTTTTTGGTCCAAAAAGTTTTTTAATTTTTTAAAAACCCCCATTAAATCACTTTTTTTTAGTTTTAAATTTTTTGTGTTTTTATTTTTAACCCTTTTGGGCCCCTAAAATTTAATTTTTTAATTTTGGGTTCTTAAATTTTTTTCCTTTTTCTTTCCCAAAATTTTTAAAAGCCATTTTTGTTGGTTTTTTTTTTTGGGTTTTCTTGTCGTTTTTCTTCCCTTTTTGCGCCTTTTTTGGGCCCCCGGGTTATTGCTGTTGGCAGTTTTTTTTTTCTCTTTTCCCATGGGGTCTATGGCGCCCCTAGAAACCCTTTGCGGGAAAGTTATGAAATTTTTGGGACAACCCGATAGAGGACAGTTTTGAAAAGTCAACCCGAGCAAATTTTTGGGGTTTTCCAATCAATCCCCCTTGCGCCCCCAACCCGTCCAAAGTTTAATTTTTTATGCTTAAAAACTTTTGAAACCTAAGGCTAAATCAAAATTCCCTTTTTTTTTCCCTTTTTTCCTTTGGGTAAGCGATTCGATTGCACCCCATTTACGTCATTTTCCGGGCACGGGAAAAATTTTTCCCCCATTTTTTAAATTTTTGAAAAAAGCTACTTTTTCGAACTCCTCCCAGGCCGTTTTTGTTCCTTTTACCAAAATTGAACCCGATCATCTCCCGACCTTTCTGAAAAAAAAGTTTAAAGGAATTTTATTTTAAAAGCTGCAAGTTGTTTCGAATACCACGCAAAATTAAAATTTTTGTAGGCTTTTCGAAAAAAAACTTTAAAGGTGTATTTTCCGCAAAGTTTTTCTATTCAAACCAAATTGGTCCCTGTTCATTAAAGCATGGACCTGAGGCTTTCATGCTGCGTTTTTGGGGGGCGCCCCCCCCTTTCTGGCCAAAAGATACCCAAAAAATTTTTTTTTCCCCCTAAATACTGAACCTTTGTCCAAAAATAAAAAATTGGTCTTGTTTGGTTTTGGGCGTCATGCCCAGTCTTGGGTATCCAAATTTTTCCAAGGGTCGGCCATTTTTTTCTGTCGGCCATTTTAGAATTAGTTTCTAAAATTTCGTATTTTTGAAAACGCATTTAACGAATTTTTTACGAAACTCGGTATGGGTCATCAGTACATCCCGAAAGGGGGCCCGAGGGAATTTTCGAAACAGGGGCCACCTTGTGGAAAAATTTTTTTTTTAAAAAGCTTATAACTTTGGGGGGGGGGTTTTACTTTATTTTCACCCGGGAAGTCATCCCCTTTTTGGGGTTCCCGAATCCTTGCCCAGTTCCCCGTTCCAAAAATGCTTGGGGTTTTTTTACGGTTTTTTGTAGCTTTTTGGGTTTAAACGCCAAAAAAAAATTTTGGGTTATCCCTTTGAAAAAACCCCCTTGTCCGTTTGAGACGAAAAACCCCCGCCCGGGGTTTGGAAACATAGGCGATAGGCTAAACGCTAATGCCCCAAATGCGAAAAATATTGTAGTAAGGGGGGGAGTTTAAAAACCAATCAAAGGGCAAGTTGGGCAGTCATTTTTTTTTGTGTTTATTCACAAAATAAATGGGATAATTTTCCCCAAAAAATTTTAAAAGAGATATTTTTTACCAAATTTTACAACACAATTTTATGGGCCCCTTTGAGGTTTACATAAAAAAAAAAGGTGGGGGTTGGCCCCTTTTGGGGGGGGGCTATAAAAAAAAAACGAAACCCCTTTGGCCTTTTTTAAAATGCCCTTAAAAAAACATTAAAAAATAAAACAGAAAGTGCCAACACACCATTCCCTGAAGGTACTAAAATATTTTGAAACCGCGGGCCCCCTTTTGGTTCCCAAAAATCTATAAAAAACCAAAAATTTCTTTAAAAACCCAACCCTTTTTTCCGGGTAATTAAATATGATAATTTTTAATTTTCCAACCCGGTCTTAAAGGGAAAATTCTTTTTTAAATCTCCCAATTTGTAACTTAAGCCCCTAAACCTTTTTTGTTTTGGGGTTTGAAAGTGATAAATTTTTTTTAAACAATTAAATTTTTAAAAAATTTTTAATTTTTGTGTTTTAAAATTTTTAAAGCCCCTTTTGGCCCTAAATTTTCCCCCCTTTTTGAAAAAAAAACCAATGTTCTTTTTAAATTTTTTTTTCCCTTTTCCCTTAAAAAGCAAGGGGGTTTTTGGTTTTGACCCCCCCATGTTTGGGAATTTTGCCCCTTCTTTTCGTTGGCCCCAAGGTTGGTTATTTGGGGGGGGGCTTGGGGACCCATTTTTATTTTTCTTTTTTCTTCCTTTTTTCCGACTGGGGTTATGGAGCCCATAGAAAAACCCTTTGCGGGGAAAAAATTTGTTTTGGTTTCACTGATAGAGGACAGGGCCAAAATTAAGTACAAATTTTTGGGTCTCAATCTTCCCCCTAGCGCCACCCCCTGTCCCAAAAATTTACCTTTTTTATGATTAAAAACTTTTTTAACCTAAGGCCCAAAACACAAATCCCTTTTTTCCCTTTTTCCCCGGGCTCATGCCGATTTGGGTTTCACCCTTTGACGTCATTTTCCGTCCCCAAAAATTTTGGCCGCCATTTAATTTTCCGAAAAAAAAATACTTTTTTTGAACTCCCCCCTTTGGCCGGGGGTTTCCCATTTTCACCAAAATTGCCCCGAAAACTCTTTCCCGACCGTGGGGCCAAAAAAGTTATGGAATTATAAAATTCGCTAAAAAATTTTTCGAATTTTTCCCCCCAAAATTTAAATTTTAAAAAAGGCTTTTTGAAAACAAACTTAAGGGCTGTTTCTCCGCCCAAGCTTTATCGAAATTTAAACCAAAATTGGTACAAGTCATTCAAAAGCTGACCCGAAGGCAAAATGCGCGTTTCGGGGGCCCGCGCCCCCCTATGGTAAGGGGATAGAAAAAATTGGTTTTTTTTGTCATAAAAACCCTGTACGGGTTTTTTCCCAAAAAAAATAAAAGTTGGCTTGTTTTGTTTTAGGGCGGGCATCCGAGGGCGAAGATATCCAATTTTTTCCCCGTCGGCCCCTTTTGGCTGTTTGGGGCCCTTTTTTTTTTATGTTCTAAAATGCTGTATTTTTGAAAAGCAAGAACGAATTGTTTTCGAAACTCGGTATGGGTTCCTTTGTACGATTCCCCGAAAGGGGCCTGAGGGAAATTTCGAAAAAAGCGCCCCCCTAGTGGGAAAAAAATTTTTTTTTAAAAAGTGGATAACTTTGGGGGTTTTGGTTTGACTTTTTTTCACGGGGGTTTTTCTTTTGGGGTCCTGATTCCTTGCCGGGGTCCAAAAGATAAAAATGCTTGGGGTTTTTTTTTACGGTTTGTGTAAACGTTGGATTTAGCGCAAAAAAACATTTGGCCATATCTTTTTGGAAAAACCCCCTTGTTTCCGATCGAGACGAAACCCGCCAGAAGTTTGGAAACATAGGTCGATAGGCTATACGCTAATGCCCAAATGCGAAAATATTGATAGTAAGGGGGTAGTAAAATTCAAACAAAGTCACGTGTCAGTCATTTTTTACGTGTTTTTTCATATAGTGTCTTAATCTGAAGTGAATTGAGTTTATTTTCCCCAAAATTGACACACATACGTATGGGCTCACTTGAGGACAATAAAAAAAATTGTGGGGACTGACCCTCTTGGTGGCGCTAAAATAGAACAAAACATAAAATTCCCATTGACTTCAATAGAGTTTTGTGAAATAAAGGCTATACTAAACAAATGCATTGATGTAATATTAAGAAACTCAGAATGTGCCAACAAAACCACCCCCTGAAGGTACTAAAATATTTCGAAACAGCGCCACCTTGTGGTCAAAAGTTATAACATAATTTCTAAAAACTTTTGAAAAATCTGCGTTTTTTTAATGCCACGGGGGTAAAAAGGGTTTTTGTCTTTGGGTCACCAGACTCTGACCACATCAAAATGGGTTTTTGTAACTACCCCCACCAAATTGGTCAAAAGTGAAAACCCCATTAAACACATTTTTTGTTAATTAGTTTTTGATTTTTTAAGCCTTTTTCCCAAAATTTAATTTTTAAATGTTTTAAAAATTGCTCCTTGCTGCAGTTGGTCTGACCCCATTTTTGACATGTTTTTGTCGTCTTCTTTGCGTTTGGGGCCCCCGGTTATTGCTGCTTGCAGCTATATTTTTTATTTATTTTCTTCTTTTCCGACGGGGGGTCAAAGGGCAGCCCTTAGAACCGGGCCCGGGAAAGTTTTTTTGGGTTTTTGAAAATTCTGATAGGGGGGACAGCCCCAACATTAAGTCACCAAATTTTTGGTGTCTCTAACTCATTCCCCCTAGCGCCAACCCACCTGTCCCCAAAAATTTTACCACATTTATGCTAAAAACTTTTGGAAACCCTAAGGCCTATCAACAAAATTCTTTTTTCCTCCCGATTTCCCGAGCTCATGACGATTCGATTGCACCCTTTGACGTCATTTTCCGTCATGAAAATTTTTTTGGGCCCTTTTGAATTTTTAGAAAAACCTACTTTTTTCGAACCCTCCTAGGCCGATGCCCGATTTTTTCACCAAAATTGCACCAGATCATCTTTAGAAAAGTGGGACAAAAAAATTAAAGGAATTCAAGTTGTTTCCTTAAAAATTTTTGAATGACGTGCAAAAAAATTTTAGTAGCGCTTGCAAAAAACAAATTAAGGGTTTATCTCCGCAACGCTTTAAAACGGGGATTCGAAACCCAAAAATTGGTACCAAATCATCCCCAAGCATGACCTAAAGGGGAAAAAATGCAGCGTTTCGGGGGCAGCGCCACCCACTGGTCCGGAGGTAAGAAAAATGGTTTTTTTGCTTATAACTCCTGAACGGGTTTTTTCCAAAAAACAAAAAGTGGGCCCCCGTTAGATTCAGGGCATAAAACGAGTCGACTGAAATCCAATTTTCCCAGATCGGGCCCTTTTGGCTGTCCCCTTTTGAATTATGTGCTAAAATGCTGTATTTTTGAAAGCATGAACGAATTGTTACGAAACTCGGTATGGGTCAAACAGTACGATTCCCCTGAAGGAGCTTGAAAGTTTCGAAACAGCACCACCTAGTGGTCAAAAGTTATAAAAGAATTTCCCAAAAAGGCTAATAACTTTTGAATAAATCTGCCTGTTGAAATGCCACTGGTCTTAATAGATTCCTTGGGTCAAGCTGAGAACATAGATACCAGGTTTTCCTTAATTTGGCCGAACTTCCTGTCCGCCATCTTGATTTTCAGTCAAAACCTACTTTTTGAACTCCTCCTAGCCCCGTTTGTCCGATTTTCACCAAAATCGAATCGTATCATCTCCAGAACCGTGCCGACTAAAATTTATGGATTTCGGTCGTTTGACGAAACCGTTTTCGTATAGCGCAGCAGCAAAGTTTAGGCATGCTGCCAAAATGACTATTAAGTCTTTATCTCTGCAATGCCTTAACATTTTGACACCAAACTTTGTATGTGTCATTGTCACCTAAACTCTGACCACATCACATCAATTTGGTAACTGCGCCACCTTTTTGTCAAAAGTGAAAAAACCATTAAATCATCTTAAAAGTTACTGTATATTATTTTTTTTTGCCATTTATCCAAGTTCTCTTAAAATGTCTTTAATTGCCCCTTGCTGCAGTTGGTCTGCCACTCCCACCCATGATGGCATCTTTGCGCTTCTTGCGCTTGGCCCCGGAAATGGCTGCTTGCAGCTATATTTAGGGGCCAAGCACCGAAGGTGCGGTGGCACCTATTGTATCTGTTCCGGTTCTTATTATTCTTCCTTTTCTTCCGACTGGGCGTCTATGGCAGCCCATAGAACCGTTTGCGGAAAGTTATGAAATTTGGTACACTGATAGAGGACAGTCTGAAAAGTCACCAGAGCAAATTTGGAGTCTCCAACTCAATCCCTCTAGCGCCACCAACTGTCCAAAGATTACTCATGTTTAGCTTAATAACTTTTGAACCATAATGGCTAGAATCACAAATCCTTTGTCCTCTTATTCCTTGGCTCAAGCCGATTCGATTGCACCCTATGACGTCATTATTCCTGTCACGACAAATTTGTCCGCCATTTGTAATTATACCGAAAAAGCTACTTTTTCGAACTCCTCCTAGGCCGTTGTTCCGATTCTCACCAAAATTGAACCAATCACTCCAGACCGTGCTGACAAAAAGTTATGGAATTCATAAAAACGCTGCAAGTTGTTCTCGAATACCACGCAAATTAATTTTAAAGTAGCGCTTGCGAAAACAGACATAAGGCTGTATCTCCGCAACGCTTTATCGTATTCAAACCAAACTTGGTACATGTCATTCACAAGCATGACCTGAGGCTACATGCTGCGTTTCGGCGCAGCGCCACCTACTGGTCCAGAGATACAAAATTGCTATTTTGCTCATAACACTGAACAGTTTGTCCAAAAATAATAAAGTTGGTCTTGTTAGATTCAGGGCGTCATGCCGAGTCGACAGATATCCAATTTTCCCAGATCGGCCATTTTGGCTGTCGGCCATTTTGAATTATGTGCTAAAATGCTGTATTTTATGAACGCATGAACGAATTGTTACGAAACTTCGGTATGGGTCATCAGTACGATACCCTGAAGGAGCCTGAGAAGTTTCGAAACAGCGCCACCTAGTGGCAAAATTGATTTTTCAAATGCTGATAACTCTGGTTGTGTTTGACGTATTTTCACGGGAGTCATCTCGTTGGGATCCTGAATCCTTGCCGAGTCCACAGATACCAAATATGCTTAGGTTTTGTTTACGGTTTGTGTAGCGTTGTGATTTAGCGCTTAAAAACATTTGCCGATATCTTCGAAACCGCTTGTCCGATCGAGACGAAACCACCGCCAGAAGTTTGGAAACATAGGTCGATAGGCTATACGCTAATGCCCAAATGCGAAAATATTGATAGTAAGGGGTAGTAAAATCCAATCAAAGTCACGTGTCAGTCATTTTTATGTGTTTATTCACATAAATGTTATATAACTCCAAAACTAAATGAGATATTTTCACCAAATTTTACACACACATGTATGGGCTCATTTTGAGGTCACATAAAAAAAATGGTGGGATTGAGCCTCTTGGTGGCGCTATAATAGAACGTAACATGCTATCTTAACGAATGCATTGGTGTAACATTACAAAACTCAGCATGTGCCATCAGCACCATGCCCTGAAGGTACTCAAAACATTTCGAGACAGCGCCACCTTTTGGTCAAAAGTTATAACATAATTTCTAAAAAACTTTTTGAATAAATCTGCGTATTTTAATGCCACTGGTCTTAAGGTTTGTCATTGTCACCAGACTCTGACCACATCACATCGTTTTTGTAACTACGCCACCTATTGGTCAAAAGTGATAATCCATTAAATCACATTTTTTGTTAATATAGTGTGATTTTAAGCCATTTTGCCTAAATTAATCTTTAAATGTCTTAAATTGCTCCTTGCTGCAGTTGGTCTGACACATGTTGACATGTCTTGTCGTCTTCTTTGCGCTTGGCCCGGTTATTGCTGCTTGCAGCTATATTTAGGGGCCAAGCACCGAAGGTGCGGAGGCACCTATTGTATCTGTTCCGGTTTTATTTTAGGGCCAAGCACCGAAGGCGGTGGCACCTATTGTATCTGTTCCGTTCTTATTATTCTTCCTTTTTTCCGACTGGGTCTATGGCAGCCCATAGAACCGTTTGCGGGAAAGTTATGAAATTTGGTACATGATAGAGGACAGTCTGAAAAGTCACCAGAGCAAATTTGGAGTCTCCAACTCAATCCCTTAGCGCCACCAACTGTCCAAAGTTTACTCATGTTTATGCTTATAACTTTTGAACCATAATGGCTAGAATCACAAATCCCTTTTTCCTCTTATTCCTTGGCTCATGCCGATTCGATTGCACCCTATGACGTTCATTTTCCGTCACGACAATTTGTCGCCCTTTGTAATTATCCGAAAAAGCTACTTTTTCGAACTCCTCCTAGGCCGTTGTTCCGATTCTCACCAAAATTGAACAGATCATCTCCGACCGTGCTGACAAAAGTTATGGAATTCATAAAAAGCTGCAAGTTGTTCTCGAATACCACCAAAATTTAAATTTTTAAATAAACGCTTGCGAAAACAGACATAAGGCGTATCTCCGCAACGCTTTATCGTATTCAAACCAAACTTGGTACATGTCATTACAAGCATGACTGAGGCTTTCATGCTGCGTTTCGGCGCAGCGCCCCTACTGGTCCAGAGATACGAAAA
>JAZAVI010000962.1:0-80358 GCA_036326025.1 Chrosomus eos | reverse complement strand
GGTATTTTGTTGTTTTATTAAAGGTGCCCTAGAATGTGAAATTGAATTTTTCTTGGCATTGTTAACAACAAGTATATAACAAGAGTTCAGTACTTGGACATGACATACAGTGAGTTTCAAACACCATTGTTTTCTCCTTCTTATTTAAATCTCGTTTTTAAAGGGGTCATATAATGCCATTTTCGTACAAGCTAATATAATTCTTTAGGGTCTAAATTAAAAGTTTGTAATATGCTTTAATTAAAAATTCTCATTAGTATTGTAAGAAAACACTTATTTTACCTGGTCAAATACAGCTCTGTTTTCAGCACGCCGTTTCTGTGCATGTGCCTTTAAATGATAATGAGCTTCACTCACCCTGCACCTCTGTTCCACAGTCTATGCTCTGTTCTGTGCGTACATGTTTGTAACACAATAACCATAACGCGTTGTTCATTATAAACGTGGGATTATGAATTATATTCAGAACGTCGTACATAGAAAACATGCCGTAATGTACCCTGAGTGTAAACATTAGCCGCATTCATTGTGAAGCTAGCGATTAGCAAAGATTAATATAAATATTAATATAAAGGTTAATAAAACATTACACTCACTTCAGTTCTTCTAGAGGTTCAGGAACACGAATAGTTGGTATCGATTCCTTTTTTCAGGAGCAGCTTCTTAGCAAAACCAGCTTTATAACTCCTCAGAAAGCAGTCTGGTGTGAAATGATTCGCGCAAACATGACCGCATTGACGTTGATCGTCGTGGGGAATATTCCCTTCGAAAACAAACTCAGCCACGGCGTCTTCAGCGGTTCGAATTTAGGAACATTAAAATGACTGTTGTGTTCCTTATTGCACCCAAGAACAGAACACCACAATCTCTTAGACTCCATTCTGCTCAGTGACAGTGCTCCAGCGTACTTTTCGGCACAACACCGGTCCTCGCGCACTATGATTGACAGCTCGCTCACGAGCGAGGGCGGGTCTGTGTTGAAACGCTGCTGTCAATAGAGGGTTTTCACCTACGTCACTGTGATACAGTTCAGTTTAAGCAGGAAGGAAGAAGACAGGGATCAGCTTGAGCTGGGACAGTCACTTTTATTCACATGCTCAAAAGTAAACAAAAAGGTGCGCACAGAGCGCGTTCACCGTGCACAGGCACAGCCAAAACAAACACAATAACTCAGAACTCGTTTGCAATCTCTTTCCACACAGCAGCACACGCGAGGTCCCAGCTTGTCTCTCTCTCCCCTCTCTCTCTCACACAGCGGCTTATATCCGGTCTCTCCACGCCAATTACTGAAATCAGACCGAGGTGTTCATCATCTGCACTTGACCTACTTACGCTCCGCTCTGCTCCGTCCTCTCTCTCCCACTACAGACTCCGCAAAACCACGCCCCCCTTGCCACATACCCCCACCGCCCGACTCAGGCCGGGGAGCCATCCGGACTGCAGCCCCCCCCCCCACCCCCCCCCCCCCCCCCCCACCCCCTCCACCTGGAGAGGAAATCGGCCACAGCCATCTGTACTGCCCTACAAAGCAAAAAGGCAGTAACTGCATTTTTGGTCAAAAATGAGTTATTATCATTTTCATGACATTCAAGGCATCCTTTCTTATGTGACAAAACATCTTATCTCAAATGTGTGTCGTTTTGGAGAAAAATGGTAGTCGTTTGTACAGTAACTGCAAAAAGCCCTAGTGAAACAAAGCAAGAGTACAGTAACATCCATTACTGTATTCTTGTTATGTTTTACCCACAAAAAATCACTGTGTTACTGCGCAGTGTAGTTACTGTTGCCATGGTGAACACACGGAACGGTTTTAACATTTGCTATTTCACCCTTCTAAGTTCACACAAATTTTGTTTGAGATGCAGTGTTCTCTTACGAGAGGTTCTCTCGTATTGCGTAAGCTAGCTTACGCTACGGGAAAGATTCCATCTTTCTGAGAAATTGAAGCCAAAAATTATCCTATAATTTTGTATCCATTGTCAACGCAGTTCAGCTGCAGCAGACCATGAGAAGGCTAGCTAGCCGCTCATTGGTTCGCTCACGGAGAACTGCTTAAGCCTATGAGGGAGCGCGGATGAACCTGCGACCAATGAGAGTCTGACTCGCTCTCCCTACGTCACCGCCCCCGAAGCGGGCGTGGACGAGGCTATAAATACCCCGAATAGGCTGAATAAAATCTGATTTTTCATCCTTCAGCGACGCACCTGCATCTGCTGATCCTGAGAGAGAAGCCGCCGTCGTTTGAAAAGGCACCTTCTAGCGAGCGTTTGGGAGACTGAGGAAGCCGGCCGTCTTCGCCACCTTCAGCCGTCCTGTGAGCTAGCGCCATCCGACGGATTGTATCCTTTATACTAAAATGCTTCCTATATATTGTTGTATCTAAAAGAGCGAGCGTCTTTTTCAAGATGTCTCGTAAATTTTCTGGCGGCTTTTGCCGCGCTCCCCTCGAGGCTGGGGACCGCCACCTCTTCTGCGCTCTCTGCCTCGGATTGGAGCACGCCGATCTCGCCCCCGCTGTGGCGGCTGCGAGCTCTGCGAAACTATGCCATTGTTGACCCCGCGGGCTCGACTTCGGCCACTAAGATGCGTCCGTGCCGCCTCTGACTTCGCCGCGGAGAAAGAAACGCCGCTCTCAGAGGCCGCCGGACCCCCAGCCGGAAGCGTTCATCCCGCCGGAGCCTCTCGCTCCCGCTCTCCATCTCCGCCGCTTCCGGACATACAGCTGCCGCCGAGTGGCCGCTCTGTTGCCTCCGTTGACGCCGCGGACACCAAGGAGACATGTTCGCTTCTCGCTTCAGACGGTGAGGATTGGTCCGATTCTCACGCCTCCTCGGCCCGAGAATCAACCGGGACCCGCGCAGCTACTTCCACCAGCGTTCGACTCCCGCCGCTAAACGGGCTGCGCCCTTTCTGCCTGATCTGCACGCAGAACTCACGAAGTCCTGGAACGCCCCGCTCTCTGCTAGAACTCGCTCTGACTCTTCCACCCCGCGTCGCGTTGTGGACGGAGCCGCAGAGAAGGGTTTTATCTCCATTTTCCCTGTGAGAGGACCTGGTCGCCGCACGTCTATGCCGCCCTCCGCGAGATGGCGCTCATCACCTGTGCTACCCGCTAAAGCCTGCAGTCCGACTTCAAGCTTTCAGCCGCCGGCCAAGCAGCTTCTGCACCCCATGTCTACTACAGAGTGAGCTACTTCGTGAATGGGACGAGAGCGGGGGAAAAAATCCCCCTTCAGTCGCGGATTGAGGATTTCCTGCGAATTTTGTTCTGCCTCGTCGCGCTAGCTCCTCTGCAGGCCGCTCACGTGACCAGCCTCCTGCACGAGCCCCACCCTAGCGCCTAGCTAAACACAGTCAGACTTCTCAGCGACACCAGGGCGGCCGCCCTCGCTCGCTCTGACAGCCGCCACAGACCGCCGCCTCCCCGGGGGCCTCGGCAGAGGATCGCGCTGAAAACTGATTACTCGAAGTCTGCCTAGCGTGGTTGAGGAAAAGACGGCGCTCTCCCGCCGCGGCCGGATCGCCGTCAAAGTTTCGCCCTCTGTTAGTCCCCGCTCACGCGGCTACTACAGCAGTGTACCCCGCCATTACCAAGCCGGTATCCCTTCCCGCTTGCATGAGCACAAACGCCGTGTTTACGGCGTCCCAGAGAAATCTCAAAAAGAGCGTAAAAGCCTCTTGTGTAGAAAATGTGCCCACAACACTGTGTTCACTCATACACAAAACGCCGTGTTTACGGCGTCCCAGAGAAATCTCAAAAAGAGCGTAAAAGCCTCTTGTGTAGAAAATGTGCCCACAACACTGTGTTCACTCAAACACAAAACGCCGTGTTTACGGCGTCCCAGAGAAATCTCAAAAGAGAGTAAAAGCCTCTTGTGTAGAAAATGTGCCCACAACACTGTGTTCACTCATACACAAAGACACTCCTGTTCCCGTGTCTCACACAGGGTCCACTCTCATAAAGCGGTCCCAACCCGCTCGAGTTTCAGAGTACATAAGCGCGCCCACGAACCCGTGCGCGCGTCCCACCTCTGTTACACGGTCCATAAACTTGTGTAGAGAATGTGCCCACAACACTGTGTTCACTCATACACAAAGACACTCCAGTTCCCCTGTCTCACACAGAGTCCACTCTCATAATGCGGGCCAAGCCCGCTCGAGTCTCAGAGTGTATAAGCGCGCCCACAAGCCCTGTGCGCGTCTTACTTCTGTTCACTCTGTTACAGGGCCCATAAACTCCCCTCCGAGTGTACGTCCCGCTGTTGTAAACACTATCAGCGCGCTCACGCAGCCCGCGAAGTGCAGCGACGGGGACCATGTAGCCATTTACCCCCTAGCGTCACGCTTAAAAGCGTGGGAAGCAGTGGGTGTTAAACACAATAAAGCTAGGCTATCGCTTACAGTTTTGCCGCCGCCCTCCTCGCTTCCGAGCGCGGCTAGAAACTACTGTGAACCCAGAAGCAGTGACGCGCTGCTCCGTTCAGAGATAGCAATTCTGTTGTGCAAAAAGGCTATAGAGAGGGTGCCTCTGGCTATGAGCGAGTCGGGGTTTTACGGCCGTTATTTTCTTGTCCCCAAGAAAGACGGCGGTCTCAGACCAATATTAGACCTCAGATCGCTGAACAAAGTTCTCATGAAGAGACCGTTCAAAATGCTCACTATCAGAAAACTCCTCGCGCACGTGCGCCAGGGGGACTGGTTCATATCACTAGATCTGAAAGATGCATACTTTCAGATCCAGATAAATCCCCTTCACAGGCCATTCTTACGTTTCGCCTCGAAGGCCAGGTTTATCAATACACCGCCCTACCGTTCGGCCTATCCCTAGCACCCCGTACGTTCACGAAGTGCATGGACACGGCGCTCGCCCCCTGCGGAGTCAGGGGCTGCGAATACTGAACTACTTGGACGACTGGCTGATTTTGGCACAATCTCAGAGAGAGTTACTGTCTCATCGTACAGTTCTCCTCGACCATCTGAAAGTTTTGGGCCTCTCTGTCAACTGGACAAAGAGCGTACTACATCCCAGTCAGACTATCTCCTTCTTGGGCATAGAGCTGGACTCGGTCACGATGACGGCGCGTCTGTCAACGCAGCGCGCGCCACCGTGTGCAGCGTTTCGCCGCATCTTTTCAGATGAACAGACTCACGCCTTTGAAAACATTTCAGAGAGCGTTGGGCTGTATGGCCTCAGCCTCCGCGGTGCTCCAGCTGGGGTTACTGCGCATGCGCCCGCTTCAGCTTTGGTTGAGGAGCCGTGTGTCTCACCGAGCGTGGACCACGGGCCACCAGCTGATAAAAGTAACGCAGACCTGTATCACAGCTCTGCAGCCATGGTCAGTGGTAGAATGGTTTCAGCGGGGCGTTTCCATGGGGACAGTTTCACGCCGAAAAGTCATCTAGACAGACGCCTCCAACACGGGTTGGGGAGCGGTCTGCGAGGGCTCACCGGCCTTCGGCCCCGGTCAGCTCAAGAGAGCCTCCTACACATAAACTGTTTGGAGAGGTTGGCGGTCGAGAACGCGCTCATGCGCTTTCTCCCGCGCATTCAGGGCCACCACGTGCTGATCCGTTCGGACAATATAGCCGTGGTCTCTTATATAAACCGTCAGGGCGGAGTCAGATCCAGGAATCTTTTCCAGCTGACAGAACGCATCTTAGTTTGGTCTCAGTGTCACCTGCTCTCGCTCAGGGCGACGCACGTGCCGGGACATCTGAACGACGGTCCAGACAGCCTGTCCAGGAACCCCATTCCCCCCGGGGAATGGTCCCTGCATCCTCTTACAGTCCAGAAACTGTGGCGTCTATTCGGCAGAGCAGAGGTGGACCTCTTTGCCTCGGCGGAGAACACCCACTGCCCAATATTTTTCTCAAGGAGCGAGGACGCGCTAGCCCAAACCTGGCCCAGCCGCCCGCTGTATGCCTTCCCTCCGGTCTCTCTGTTACCACAGGTGCTTCAGAGAATCAGAGAAGTGCAGCACTCGGTGCTCCTCATAGCCCCGCACTGGGAGGGTCAGACTTGGTTTCCGGAGCTCACGCAGCTGTCACAGACAGCGCCGTGGCCCATTCCAGTCAGAGCAGATCTCCTCTCCCAAGCTCGCGGCTCGATCTGGCATCCCCACCCAGAGCGCTGGGCGCTTCACGCGTGGGTGATCAACAACTAGCCGTTGCTTTGCCAGAGGGAATGTTAAACACGATCATACAGGCTAGAGCGGCTTCTACCAGAAGGCTCTATGCGTCAAAATGGTCTGTGTTCTCGAAGTGGTGCACAGATAGGGGTCTGGACCCGCGGTTATGCGAGGTTCCCTCCTTACTAAATTTTCTCCAAGAGATGCTGGACAAGGGCAGATCCCCGTCCACTCTTAAGGTATATGTGGCAGCCGTCGCGGCGTTTGCTGAACCCCGACGCGGCCAGTCACTGGGAAAAGACGGGCTGGTAGTCCGCTTCCTCAGGGGAGCTAGAAGGATGAATCCCCCGCGCCCCCCTTCGGTGCCGATTTGGGACCTTTCCATAGTTCTTGATGCTATGAAAGCTCCCCCATTCGAACCGCTAAGCACCGTGGACCTAAAGTACCTGTCGCTAAAGACCGTTTTTTACTCGCGCTCGCGTCAGTAAAAACGGGTGGGAGACCTGCACGCGCTGTCGACCAGCGCGTCCTGTCTTGAGTTTGGTCCTAATGACTCATTAGTCGCTCTCAAACCTAGGCATGGCTATGTTCCCAAGGCGTTTGGCACCCCGTTCAGGGCACAAGTTATATCCCTATCGGCTCTGCCTGCTTCCGATAGCGAATCAGATTCTAATCTCCTATGCCCGGTCAGGGCTCTGAGATTATATGTCACTCGCACAGCTCCGATCAGACGATCCAAGCAGTTTTTTGTTTCGTTCGGCGGGCGCACCAGGGGGTTGGCCGCCTCGAAACAGTCCCTACCCAGATGGATTGTTGATGCCATTGCAGCAGCATACGCATCGAAAGACCTGCCATGCCCTTTGGGCATCAGGGCTCATTCCACTAGAGGCATTGCCTCATCGTGGGCATGGTCCAGTGGGATTTCCATTCACGACATTTGCGTGGCAGCGGGATGGGCTTCCCCCTCCACCTTTGTCAGATTTTACAATCTGGAAGTACCCGCTTTGCAGGCTAAACTACTAGCAGTCTAGTATGTTTCAGCTCTTCTGGTTGAGCTGCACTATAGGGGGTTAATTCACACAGACCGAGTTCGCTCTGTCCCTCTCTTGTATGTGCTTATGTACTACACAATAACCGGCCCGCTCCGATGGCCGTTTGTCACAGATACATATATTCATTCCCACTTTCGGTGTTCCCCGGGATGCCCCGCGGGACTAATAGTGGATGCTTAGCACGCACGGCGTTGACAATGGGTTCCCGTAGCGTAAGCTAGCTTACGCAATACGAGAGAACCTCTCGTAAGAGAACGAATCGGTTACCTAACGTAACCTCGGTTCTCTCTAGATGAGGGAACGAGTATTGCGTTCCTGGCCGTGCTTGTGCTACTGGCGATGTTCGCTTCAGAATTGAAAAAACCAGATTTTATTCAGCCTATTCGGGGTATTTATAGCCTCGTCCATGCCCGCTTCGGGGGCGGTGACGTAGGGAGAGCGAGTCAGACTCTCATTGGTCGCAGGTTCATCCGCGCTCCCTCATAGGCTTAAGCAGTTCTCCGTGAGCGAACCAATGAGCGGCTAGCTAGCCTTCTCATGGTCTGCTGCAGCTGAACTGCGTTGACAATGGATACAAAATTATAGGATAATTTTTGGCTTCAATTTCTCAGAAAGATGGAATCTTTCCCGTAGCGTAAGCTAGCTTACGCAATACTCGTTCCCTCATCTAGAGAGAACCGAGGTTACGTTAGGTAACCGATTCGTTTTCCCTAATTGTTCCCTACCAAACTAGATCCGCTCTTAAAGTCACTTTGTGAGCATCTAACCGCTTCATTTGAGAAAAACTATCGTCATGTCATAAACACAGAAACTCAAGGTCTTCACGGCAACCCGTCAAAATAAAAGTTCGGTTTAACTTGACAGAAATATATTACTGTTGTACAGTAGAATTTATAAATGTCTCAATGTAATAAAACTTCTAACACTAAAACAAATAAATTAAGATTAAAACTAATTTTTTAAAGGAATAATCACAATTTTTCTTCAATGTTTTAATTATAAAAGTAGGCTAAAGCTCATTGTGCAGCATGTTGTTTGACCAAAAATGTTTGTTTAATTTCATATGATTAAAATAAATGTAATTAATATATTAGAATTTCGTATAGTATAAAATATTGTATAAGTTTAATAATAGTTTATAATAAAAGTTTCATGATTTCAATGAATTAGACATGATTTTTGATTACTAAAAATGTACACCACGTATCCGTAACACGCCCGCTCCGCAACACTATTTCGCAACACAAAAATGTTTTCCAAATGGTTCCAATTATTTCAAATACAGTATAACACACCCAGAGCAAGTTTTGGCAAAATTGTTTTTGGAGAATCTGTAGTTACTGCCTTTTTCCTTGGTAGGGTGCCACATTTTTGGTAAGTAATACAATGCAAGAATACAGTAACTGCAAAATAGGGGTAAAATATCAAATTAAATATGAGGATTGATATGTACAAAGAATAAGCTAATACAAAGTGACAAAACAGCCACATGTCCAATAATCTATCTACAACTACTTAGGCTGGATGACAGGATAACTTTAAAGTCATTTTTCTCTGTTCTGCACTCTGCGTAGTTACTGCCTTTTTGCTTTGTAGGGCAGTGTACACCCGGCCTGTGGATCACCTGAAATTTAAATGGTTGTAAAGCCAGATACCAACGGGTGATCCGCGCGTTGGTATCTTTCATGCGGTGGAGCCACTGCAGGGGAGCGTGGTCCGAACAGAGGGTGAACTCCCGCCCCAGGAGGTAATAGCGGAGGGTGAGAACAGCCCATCGGATAGCCAAACACTCTTTTTCAATGGTGCTGTACTTCGTCTCTCTCTTAGAAAGCTTGCGACTGATGTACAGCACCGGCCGCTCTTCACCCTCCACCTCCTGGGACAGTACGGCGCCCAACCCCCTGTCCGACGCGTCTGTCTGCAGAATAAAGGGGAGAGAAAAGTCAGGAGCATGTAAGAGCGGACCGCCACACAGAGCAGCCTTTATGCGGGTGAAAGCCTGCTGACACCGCTCCGTCCACTGAACCATATCTGGTGCTTCCTTTTTAGTTAGATCAGTCAGCGGGCTGGCAGTGTCCGAAAAATTAGGTACAAACCTTCTGTATTAGCCCGCCAGCCCCAGGAACTGTCTAACCTCCTTTTTGGTCTTGGGTCTTGGACAAGTCGCAACTGCTGCCGTCTTGTCAATTTGTGGACGCACCTGTCCATGACCCAAGTGAAAGCCCAGATATCTTACTTCCACCCGCCCAATTGCACACTTCTTCGGGTTGGCCGTGAGCCCCGCCCCTCTCAGTGTCTTTAGGACAGCTCGCAAATGCTGCATATGTCGCTGCCAATCACCACTATAAATGATAATATCATCAAGATATGCAGCGGCATATGCAGCATGCGGCCGGAGAAGTCTGTCCATCAACCGCTGAAAGGTTACTGGAGCCCCGAACAACCCGAACGGAAGAGTAACAAATTGGTGTAATCCGAACGGTGTTGTGAAAGCTGTTTTTTCTTTAGTCATGGGAGACAAGGGGATCTGCCAATAACCCTTGGTTAAGTCCAGTGTCGAATAAAAACGAGCGGTACCTAGCCGATCAAGCAATTCGTCAACTCTAGGCATTGGATAAGCGTCGAATTTCGACACTGCATTCACCTTCCTGTAATCCACACAGAACCGAACAGAGCCGTCCGTTTTAGGGACTAAAACTATCGGGCTCGCCCAGTCACTGTTGGATTCTTCTATCACTCCCATTTCTAGCATTGCTTCTAATTCATTTTGAACTACCTTTTTCTTGTGTTCCGGTAATCTATACGGCCGGCTGCGAACAACCACGCCCGGCTCAGTCTCAACATGGTGCTGAATGAGATTCGTTCGACCAGGCAGGGGTGAAAACACATCAGCAAAATCTGCTTGTATTGATTTGATATCAGTGAGCTGCGAGGGTGAGAGGTGGTTTCCACCAGGGGCCAGAGCGAGAGATTGAGACTTTGAACTCACTTCAGGACCAAGATCCTCCTCCCAGTTACTACCGTCGCCAGCATCACTGATTCTGCCTCTGACCATTTTTTTAGCAGGTTGAGGTGGTATATTTGATGTGCTCCACCCCTTTCCGTTCGAGCTACCTCATAATTGAGATCCCCAACTCGCCGTGTGACCTCAAAGGGCCCTTGCCACTTTGCGAGTAATTTTGAACTAGACGTAGGGAGTAATACAAGCACTTTATCTCCCGGTGTAAATTGACGTAGTCTAGCCCCCCTGTTGTACAACCGACTCTGTTTATCCTGGGCCTGCAACAAATTCTCCCTTGACAGCCGCCCCAAAGTGTGGAGTTTTGTTCTCAGGTCCATGACATATTGAATTTCGTTTTTACTATCAGAAGGTCCGTCCTCCCAAGTTTCCCTAAGGACATCCAGCACCCCACGGGGCTGACGTCCATAGAGAAGCTCGAAGGGGGAAAACCCGTGGAGGCTTGCGGGACCTCCCGTATAGCGAACAAGAGGGGTTCTAACCACCTATCCCAATTTTTAGCGTCTTCGTGTACGAACTTTCGAATCATGGATTTTAACGTGCGGTTAAATCGTTCGACCAAGCCGTCTGTTTGTGGGTGATAGACGCTGGTTCGAATCGATTTCATGCCCAACAACTCGTAAAGCTCGCGAATAGTACGTGACATAAACGCCGTGCCTTGATCGGTGAGAATTTCCTTCGGAATTCCCACCCGGGAGATTAGTTGAAACAGTGCGCTCGCCACGCTTTTAGCGGAAATAGTGCGGAGCGGCACTGCTTCAGGATACCGCGTTGCATAGTCCACCAGGACCAATGCAAAGCGGTGTCCCCGTGCTGACCGTTCTAATGGCCCGATGAGGTCCATACCAATTCGTTCGAAGGGGGCCTGCATCAATGGTAGGGGGCACAATGGTGCTTTTGGGGTGGCCGGTGGATTTACCAACTGACATTCACGACATGCCGCGCACCATCTGCGCACATATTCGTGAATGCCCGGCCAAAAGAACCGGGCCATGAGACGGTTTAGTGTAGCTGCCTGTCCCAAATGCCCGGCCATAGGATTATAATGAGCCGCCTGGAAAAGCATTTCCCGACGGGTTTTAGGTATCAATAACTGGGTTGTAGCTTGTTTCGTCTGGGCATCTTGGGTCACCCGATACAACCTATCTTTTAAAATTGCAAAATAAGGATATGAAAGCGGTTGGCCAGGAGGAAGAAGCTGTCCGTCGATAGTACGAACCTGATCAAATGCATTTTTCGGCGTTTCATCCTGGGACTGTTCCAAGGGAAAATCATCATGCCCAGGGAGGATGGTTCGCTCTGGAGCACTCTGTTCCCCTGAAACAGACCCCAGCGGTTCCGGATCAGTCTCCCCCAGCTGTGCCACCGCGATCCCATCCTTATGTTTCTCCCCCCAAGAGGCATCCGAACACAAATATCCCAATAATTTATTAAACAATGGCCAATTAGTACCCAAAATTATCGGATGCCGGAGGTGCTGGTTAACTGCCACCTCTATTCTATGCTTTTCTCCCCTAAATTGAATATCCACAGGCAAAATAGGATACTTCACCACTTCCCCGTGCACACACCGAACCTTAACCATGCGGCTATTATCCAATGCCCTCGGTTGAATCAGGCTTGGATGAATGGAGGATTGGTTACATCCTGAATCCACCAAAGCCTGATATGTACCCCCCTTAATACTCACTGGTATTTGGTATAGGCCAGCCTGATCGGGGGCAGCCGGTGGCGCATCGGGGACCCGGATCAATGTCCCCACCTCCATCACTGGACACCGGTCAATGAAATGTCCTGGGTCCCCACAGCGCCAACAGGCCGGCCCAGACTTTACCGCCGCCCTGGCGGCAGGAAGCGGGTCAAGCGATTGACGTGGAGAGAGCGGCATTGAACTTTGTGGAGTGAAGAACCCAGGGGTCGAGGTCCCTCCCTTGGGAGGAGCCCTGGGCGAGGCTGTTGGCTCCGCCGGATAACCCGTCTTCCAGCGTGGCGCTGGCTTCGGCAGGAGCCCTCCACGTGACCTGGGGAAAGGGACAGGTTTGGGTTGAGAGTGAGAAGGAGGAAAGAGAGAGAGAGAGGCAGATGGTAAGGGGTCGCCGGCCCCCGGGCACGCCACCATCTGATCTTCCGCCAACTGGATGGCCTGGTCCAGCGATGTCGGGCGGTGGCACTGGACCCACTGTGCAGTCCCTTTCGGTAGCCTGGCCACGAACTGCTCCAGCACCACACGATCGATCACCCCCTCGACGTCGCTGTCGTCGGCCATCAACCATTTGCGGCAGGAGTCCCGGAGCTGCTGGGCCATCACGAAGGGTCTGCCGGCCTCTTCCAGGGTTAGGGTCCTGAACCGCTGTCGATGTTGCTCCGGGGTCCGACCGACCCGCTGGAGGATGGCACGCTTGAGGTCCTGGTAGACCAGCAGATTTAGGACTGGCAGTTGGTGTGCAGCTATCTGCGCTTCCCCAGACAGCAGAGGGATAAGCCGCATTGGACAATCCTCCATGGGCCATCCCCGGTCCTCAGCCGACTTCTCGAATAGGTCCAAGAACGCCTCTGGGTCGTCCTGGGATCCCATCTTGTTGAGAGGCAGAGGAGGTGAATGGTCTTTGGATGAGGGGATGGCCCGAACCTCCCGGTCCACCCAGCTCCGAAGCAGCTCGCGATCTTCATGCTGAGCTCGGAGGAGCGCCTCAAACCGCTTATCCTGCTCCTCCTTGATCGTCAGCAGGTGTTGGTGTTGCTCTTGGTGAAGACCAGCGAGCGACTGGATTATGTCCGCAAATGGTGACGCTGGCAGGGGTCTGCATGGCGGCGGTGATCTTCTTCCTTCCCGGGTTTCGGCACCAGTGTGATACAGTTCAGTTTAAGCAGGAAGGAAGAAGACAGGGATCAGCTTGAGCTGGGACAGTCACTTTTATTCACGTGCTCAAAAGTAAACAAAAAGGTGCGCACAGAGCGCGTTCACCATGCACAGCCACAGCCAAAAACAAACACAATAACTCAGAACTCGTTTGCAATCTCTTTCCACACAGCAGCACACGCGAGGTCCCAGCTTGTCTCTCTCTCCCCTCTCTCTCTCACACAGCGGCTTATATCCGGTCTCTCCACGCCAATTACTGAAATCAGACACAGGTGTTCATCATCTGCACTTGACCTACTTACGCTACGCTCTGCTCCGTCCTCTCTCTCCCGCTACAGACTCCGCAAAACCACGCCCCCCTTGCCACAGTCACGATTTGGCCAGTTACCCGGATGCGCGGCCATTTCGGAGGGACTCGGATGTAAACAACAGCATGGATTGCACTGTTAATGTACTACTGAACACATTGTTACACTAATTTATGATGTCTAAACCACGGGAAAAAAAACACATGGAAGCTGCGAAATCATATAGTGGACTTAAGCAGGAAAGAGCGCAGACTTTTGACGAACTAAAGTTAATATGTGGTAAAGATCCGAACGAGCTAGCTTCTCATTCTTCCTTCTATTTCTAATCCCGACATAGGCTATGTTCAGATTGTCAGTAAAAAAAAAGCACATGAAATCCGTTTCAAGATACACGCCAGACGTTGTTATAGGGAACATGCTGAAAGTCGCTGCCGAAACAAGGCTGTGTTGTTGCAAAGTGCCGGACAAGCAGAAGATTATTATTTTTGAAACCGGCGCTGAAAAAAAGCTGTGCCTACCAGCCTCCTCCAGTTCTGCAGCTCGAGACGCATGAGTCAAGCGTGGCGGATACACATTCCCATGTTGTAAAATTTAAATAAGACAAGATCTCTATTGCAAACGCAAACCGTCCATCAACGCAATGTCATTGACATATAGCCAAAGAGATGCATGATCACACAACTCGGATCTGAACAGTTGCGATACACAGTGTTGACAACATTTTAGGTCAGATTTTAATCGGATAGCTACAAAGATAATCAGATTTTGACTGACCTTGTGTATGTAGCCATAGTTAACTACTTTACGTCAACATTTTAGCCATAGTCAACGCTTCATTTACACATGTGGCTGATGCCGTGCCTCTCTCAACCACAAACGCCTTCTTTCATCCGTTTTTTGCACTCTTCTCTTTAACTTTTGGCAGTCTATAGAACTCTAAATGTTTTTTTTCGAGTACGACCGATTAGTACAGACCAAAACACGACCCTTTTTCAGCAGCAATAATCAGCCAAATATGTAAGTCGGTTCAGTGGCATTGTTTACGTTCAGTACCTCCAAAATGGCGATTTCCGGATTGATGATGCGTCGTGAAAACCCTCTATCAACAATCGTGGGAGGGGCATCCGAGCGTGTGACGTCACAAAATCGAACGGCTCAATTTGAGGCAGGGGAAAACATATAAGGAGATTAAAACAAAATCACTGGATGGATTTTTATTAGGGCTGGGTATTGTTAGGAATTTCACAATTCGATTCGATTTCGATTCTTGAGGCTTCGATTCGATTCGATTTCGATTCGATTCGATATTGACTTATTAGCTTCGATATCGATTCAATAATAAGTAAATACACAAGTAATTAAGTACCTGGGTATATTTTTAAATAATGTGTGCAGTATTACCAATGTTTAAGAACAAATTGACCCAAGCATGTTTCCTGTCATGGTTTATTTAGCAGAACAAACTGTACAATATTGTACATGTGTTGAATACAAAGCACAACTGTAACAAACAGGTGCTTTATTAACATCTCTAATCTAAAGTGCATGTAACTGTTAGTAGAAAGTATATTTTTTCTTCCTAAACATTCAAGTTATAAAATAAATGTAAACAGAAGCACAAAATGTGCATACTCATAAAACAAAGTGCAACTATAGATATTATAACATTACAAAGTGCTAACTTACTTTGTCAACACAATAAATAACACTGAACAGCTGATCAGAGAACCTTTGGCTTATTTACTGTGCCTATGTAGGATACATTACCGACATTTCCATCATATAACTCATAACATTTTAGTACAATATTTTAAACATGCTAACTCTGAAGCATTTGTTATCAAACTAGTGCACATGCAGTTTTTGGGGACGTTGCGACCTTCGTCTGTTATATAGGACAACTTAGTTTGAATAAACGAGCAGACACTGATTAGCTACTTGCTCTACGTTTATTTAAAATGAACAACAAGACGACTAGAAGTGAATGTTTTTTCCATTAAATGAATCACACACAGTAAACAAATCCTTAACAAAAAAATCTTTGCAATGAATTGCAATTTAGACTCGCAAACTGCGTGCCGGTGCGGTGACATACATACTCGGACAGATTCGGCTTGTGAAGTCGTTCATCCTCGGATGCGGTGCCGCGCGCGCTGTTACAAAAAAAGCCTTGCACACAGCCAAGCGAAATGAGGTCTTGCACACCAAACGCGTCATTTTTGCCGCGCGCACCTTCGCTCACGTGCGGATTATAGACAGTAAAAGAAACGGACGCGTCGAGTATAAACAAGTCTTTACTCCGTGTCAGCGCGCGCTCTGATGAGTGTTGCCCACAGCGCCGCCACTGGGCGGTGGGCTGAATCGATTCATAGGATTTGATGAATCGATATTGAATTGAGAAACAAATAATTGCAATGCATTGATGAATCGATATTTTTACCCAGCCCTAATTTTTATCATTATATGATGGTTGTGTACAGGCTCTGTCAACACACATTTCAGTACAATCAACTTGTAAAAGTGCATGTACCATTATATGACCCCTTTAAAAAACACCCCTGGAAAACAGGCGAATCTCCACATAAATCAACAAATCAACCACGAATCTCCTGTGACGCAATAGTCGGGATCATTAATATGTACGTCTCCTAAGATTTGCATAGGCCGGCCCTCAATGCCAGGCGGAACTGCGCAGCCGAACCATCGGAACAAGCGAGGAGGATCAGAGGGAAAATGGCAGATCATGGAAATAAATTCTATGTTCCAGGCTGTGCAGGGGATGTGAGGACTTTTCATACCCTTCCCACAGAAAAGGAATGTCAACAGGTGTGGTTGATGTTTATCTATAATCGGATACCACAACAGTTTAATTCGAAGTTGTTAGTTTGCTCTGCCCATTTCACCACGGACTTATTTTCTAACCTGGGACAATATAAACCTTCTCTCAGCGTCTCAAACTGAAGAAGGGGGTAATTCCAACTATATTCCCGCAACCGGTAAGTAGTGATTTTATTAACGATAATTTACACTGTGTTAGATCCAGTGCAAGATCCTAGTACAATAACAAATGGCAAACTCCAAGTAACGAGCATACATAACTAGCGCAAGTTTATCCGGACTCCTGCCAAACTCGTTATGAAATCAATGACGCTGTTACACTGCACAACGAAGCTCTTACTGTATTTACATCATCGTGTTTGCATTGGTTAAAGCATTAGAGAGAGTGCAGAAACGTATCAATTTCATATGCAAGCATGTCAGCCAATCACAGCAGTGGCCGGTTCTCTCAGCAGACACACCCCTTCAAACAGAGTGTTCAAATCAGAGACTAAAATCAGGCTAGGAAAAATGCCTTTTATTTCTAAATTATGACTATTTTTGATCTAAAAAACATACTAACATTATAAGGGCAACACAGGAAACATTATAAAATAATAAAATAACCCCATTCTAGGGCACCTTTAACACTAATGACACAGACAACAGTACGAATATTAGATAATACTCTGCTGTCACTTTAAGCATTCCACGGACCGAAAAAACTGACAAACATCCGGTGTTTTTCTCAACTGTAACTGTTCACTTATGACATAACCGAGAGAATATTTGCCGTCTAAACGGTGCCTGAACCGATAGTTTAAAAAAATTACCACAAAATTACGGTGGATGACATTAAAGATTATTTATTGAAAATAAAATCTTTAAATTGTATATTTAGACGGATATTTTGACAGAATTGTGTGTGTATGTGTCCGTTCAAGGGCAAGAAAACGTGAAAGAGGTATCAGTTCGGTGTTCGAGCGCTATCTGAAAGGCGCCCCTCTCTCTCTCTCTCTCTCTCTCTCTCTCTCTCTCTCTCTCTCTCTCTCTCTCTCTCTCTCTCTCTCTTCTCTCTCTCTCTCTGTATGCATGCTTCGAGTGTGTCCCGATTTTCGCCTCTTCTTCTGCGTTTAGAATTGTTTGAATGTGTAAATTTAAATCTCTTTTAAAGACTTATCTCTTCTCTCTAGCTTTTGACTGTAATTAAGACTTTTTTGTAATTTGTATTATACTTTGTTTTATGATGTCAAATTATATGTGCTGGGCTATATGTAAAGCACTTTGGCCAACGTGTGTTGTTTTTAAACGTGCTATATAAATAAATGTGATTTGATTTTGATTTGAAATTGGCAAGACCAAACACATCCAAATTATATACTTTCACTCTATGATGGTTAAATTGATCAGTTATTCCGCGAATCACATGTGTGCCGAAATGTGGGGCCTGATCCGTACGGATAACGGATCAACTGCGATCCGTTGCACCTCTACGTAGCATGCACACTGTCATTTTTAATGACACTGGATAGACCAAACCTAAAGATATAAAGGAATATAAAATGGCTTTTGTGACATATTTTTTGCAACGGAACTTTCAAAACTTCCATTTTGTTTTGAACATCCTAAACAATTCTGTGTGCGATTTTAATCAAACTATACCTTCCTATGCTTTTAAATTACATTAATCCATTCATGAACAGTCAAAACACACTAGTCACTTTTTTACTCAGTTGTCACACACAATTTCTTTTAAGTGAATCAATCAGCGAAGTGTTGTAAATGGCATTGATATGTATAATTTTGTTTATTCTGGTTGTGTGAGATATTCACTATGTTAAGCAATGCAATGTGGACATGTTGCATATTTTTTTTTTATATGAGATGTGTAAGGATGTTAGTGCCCTCATGTTGAGCTTGGCATTAATTGATTGTGAACCACTATATATACAAGGCCAGAGATGCCGCCACATGATTCCAGTTGCTCTTCATGGAGTAAAGAGGCTTTTAGTTATAGCAGATCAGAGCCTTGACCATTAGGCAGTGACCCCTCATGATTAGATATGAGCATCCGAGTAAATCAATAACAGTACACTCTGAAGACCAATTATGGTTATAGCTTGTTATTTTCAAAATGTGCCCCCCGAGGGTGCTGTTAAAATCTGGATGATCCTTAAATGAACCGTTCATTAAAGGTGCGAAAAACACTGGCAAGCACACATAACACACTGATGCAACAGCTTTTGCTTTTTTGATGAGTCATGGGTCAGTGACCTATGTTTACTTCTGATTAACTGATTTTAATACCATAATGTATCCATCCAGATTAATTTAAAATAAAGTTAAACATCCTAACAAAAATGTGAAATCTGTGAGCTATCAAAAACTGAATGTCTTCATAAATTAATGTTATCATTTATTATTTCTTCATAGGAGTGAGAATTTTTAACTGTGCACCTGTGGAATGAAAAGTAGTTTCATTAAACCTTGTTTTCTTATTGTAATGTTAATAAAAAAAATAAGATAGAGTTTAAAAACCAGCATTAGTGTTGATGAATTGATATGTATCAATACATCCTGTAAACTTTAAACCAACATAAAAGGATTTGACGATAAGACCCCATAATAGAAAGCTGACTCTGACACTCTCAAATTTCTATGTATATATTTATTTATTTAGAAGGGACAATGCATATTAATGAACATCTTAGCTTTTCAGCGATGTAAATATGCCAGAATTAGCCCCAAGACTATTTTACATCTGCAGTCCCCCACTATATATAAAACAAACTCGATACAAACTCGGGGGGCACATGGCGCATCTCAAACAAGCCTAGTCTCAAAGAAAACGGAGGCTAGCTAGACCCTCCCTCCTCCTCATCCGCGCACTAACCCCCCAAACCCACCCCCAAATCGTTCTTGTCGATTATTGGTTGGAACAGTTTATGTTTCGTGGGACGGGTTGCTACAGCTTGTTTTTGTTGCCGTCAGTTATTAGCTTAAGCACTTCATACCTTTCTGTAATTGGCTGAAGCGCAGGGCTCCACCGCAGTAGGCTACTTTGTACTTTTGGTGAAAAATAAATGTAACGAAACTGAATATTTTATTTTTATTCTACTTTTTTATGTGCCCACATACAATCGAAATAAAATATTGTGCTTTTGTAAAATAAAGAAAATAAACAGGGTGTGCGTTCTGCCTCTCCTCTCCGTGAACTTTTTTTCTGGAGCACGTCTCTAAACTTAAACAAAACTCAGCGAATACTATTCACCCAGCCATGAGCAATATATCTTTAAAATCATTTAAGTTTGTACTTTTAAATGATCTGATTCAAAACTAAAATAAATATTCTCCGTTTATGTCATCTATATAAAAAGAGACGCTATTCAAACACAAATGATCTGAAGCAACACATTGAGACGTGTAAACGCTCACATAAACTCTGTAAACGCACTATATTTAGTCAGATTAATGTACTGTAGTCTTGCGCGGCTGTGAGGAATAATCCTGGGACATTTACCTACCTTACAGTTTTTTACAATCCCTTTGTTACTATTTTCAGAACCTTGATGTCATTTTTCACAACTCTAGACACAAAACTCACAACCAATGATCAAAATGCACATTTTTCAAAACTCTAACCCTTTTCTCAATTGCTTGGATACAATACTCATAAAACTTAGATCATTTGTTCATTCAACAAAAATCACCTGTTCAATATGACACAACTTAACATCAAAGTACTACTATTTCAAAAGGCAATTCACACATTACATTTCAAATGAGTGTCTATTCATTTCCTTACAATGATCTAACTATCAACTTATACAACTGCTCAAAATGATAGCCTAAGTAACTGTTGCATTACTCTTAATGCATAGTATGGAAACAGACAAACAATCTTCCGTGTTTACAGTAAATCATGAAAGTTTCAAGATAACGAGATTCATTCACCAATTAGCGTGGAGCATAAACCAATTAGACTACAATATCCATGGATGTAGCCTATAATATTTTATATTTTTGCTTTGAATCCAATAAACCTATGTTGTGATTGTACTGTAGTGTTTTGCATCAATATATTACAAACTTTGTTCAATGATTCCAATATGTGTGTATTCTCTACTACTGCAGTGCTTTTACAGAGATGTATTTACTGTACATGTAGTACCATAATGAAACCTGTATCACCTATTTTGTTCTACAATATTTAATGATTGCACGAACAATGACAGTGAAACTATGGGTTGCTTGTGTGTGGGTGATCTATAGTTCCCCTTCAGTCGCTCACGTTCGACGTGACATCGACGTGACGACGTTAGGGGATCACTTCAGGGAGCCCTATCAACTTCGAGTATCTAAAGAACAAGCCAATGAACGTTGGCGTGCGTGAAACGCGTCACGCGCCCCGCCCCGCAGCGCAGGTATAAACAGGAAGCGGACGCCGCACTCATTGTCTTTCGCTTCGGAGCCGAGTTTTTATTGACTCTGAGTTCTACAGACTGCTGCACGTTGTTCGTAACGAGAACTAGAGGGAGAAGGAAACTTTGCTTCAGTGCTGGTGTGACGGCGCGATCAGTGGTGGCCGCGAGCATTCCAACCACAAGGGCCGTTTTCACGGCATCATCTGTGTGTATGTGTGTGTCGGTCTCGCGGGCGTTTCTTAACTGAGAGTGTACCCGATTACACCGCGGCTATCCCTGGGTGCTTCAGCACTAAAAGAGTTTTTATTTCTTTCCTCTGTTTGTTATTTTCAACTCAAAGAGCAACACAAGCGTGACCCTGCGTCCTTTTCAGGATGTCATTCCGCTTGTGCGTTTCTGGGTGCGGTCGTTCCCTGGCGCCAGCAGATGGCCACAAGAGTTGTCTCTCGTGTTTGGGCATTCAGCACGCTGAAGCAGCTTTTGTGAATAGTTCATGTTCCCATTGCGGGAATATGACTATGGCAGCGCTTAGATCGAGACTCGCTTACCTCACGGGAGGTGCAGTCCCCTCGCCTATGCCCCGATCTAGTGCTTATTCTGCCCCGCAGAATAGGCCTACTTCAGCGCATGACCAGGGTGATCTGAGGATTACCGTGAGGGCTTCCCCGTCGAGGCAATCTCCGCGGGCCCCTCACGCCTCTCATGTGCTGTTGCCATCCGCGCCCCTTTGCGAACGGCTCGGTCCTTCTCCAGAACGGCCAGTCGTTTCCTTTGGGGCGCCAGCTGATGATCAGATGTCGATCGCAGCATCGGAAGGGGAGCCTTTCTCCTCTGGAGATGACGACTCGGCTGCGTTGCCCCCTTCGGGGTGTGTAGCGTTGTCCGAGCCGGATCCAGAGTGGGCGGCTATGCTTTCCCGGGCCGCCGAGAAGGTCGGGCTTGTGTGGAATCCTCCACCACATCCCGAACCATCTCGGTTGGACGATTGGTTTCTCGGGGCGGGCCGTGCTGGTTCTCAGTGCGCCGCCCTGGTACCTTTTTTTTCCGGAAGTGCATGAGGAGCTTTCTAGGACGTGGAAGGCACCGTATAGTGCCCGAAGCCGTTCTAGTGGCTCCTCCCCCCTCGCCACCCTCGACGGCGGGGCAGCTAAGGGGTATGTGGATATCCCCCCGGTGGAGCGGGCCGTCGCGATGCAACTGTGTCCGGCGTCCGCCTCCTCCTGGCGGGGTAATCCGCGCCTCCCGTCCAAGGCCCGACGAAGGAAACCGCGCGTTCAGTCGGTCAGGCGATGTCCACCTTGGTGGTCCAGGAGCGCCACCTTTGGCTCAACCTGGCGGATATGAGGGACACTGATAAATGACGGTTCCTGGATGCCCCTCTTTCCCAGGTTGGGTTATTCGGCGATGCGGTCGAGAGCTTCGCCCAACAGTTCTCGGCCGCCCAGAAGCAGACGGAGGCCATCCGACACATCCTGCCCCAGCGGACCGCTGCTGTTTCCACCCGTCCGCCGGCTGCAGACCCTCCGTCTGCTCGTCGCCGAGGCCGTCCTCCTGCGGCGTCCTCCGCTCCCGCTAAGCCTCAGCAGCAACCACCATCCAGGCCTCGGCCAAACCAGGTGGTAAGCGCAGGTGCAAACAACCCTGAGACGGGCGACCCAGAGGTGGATCAAGTTGCTCTCCAGGAGACGGTGAAGGCACCGCTCCTTCCCCCGGTGGAGGGCCGGGTGGAGAATCTTCTGTTTCCTGTTGTTCCTCTTCCGCCACTGACTTCAGTGGTACCCACATATTCAATAAAAGAGCAATTTCTGAAAACTCTGGGTCCCAAGAGAGCGCGCTTGGCGGTCGACGACGCTATGCCTTGTCACCCTCGAGCCCCTCTTTCATCGCCAGCGAGCAGCAGTGGCTGTGTTCCGGACGCACTGACGCCTCCACACACTCACTCTGCCCTTCGACGGAAGCAGGTACGCGTTGCACCACACATTCAGACCCCACTCTGGGCCGCTATGCCGTCCAAGTCGGGTCCCTGCATTCCGCGCGCTGCCCCACCCCGGGTATGTCTGTGGTGCTGTTGATTCCGCTTGCGCGGTGTCTGGGAGCCTGGCTAGCGCTTCCCAGCCCGTCTCGCTGGCTCATCCGTACTGTCAGACTCAGCTATGCGATTCAGTTCGCCCGGCGTCCCCCTGTATTCAGCGGCATTCTGTTTACCCGCGTTCTGGCGGACAGTGCCCCTGTGCTCAGGGCAGAGATCGCAGTCCTACTGGCGAAGGACGCGATCGAGGCGGTCCCTCCAGCCGATATGAAGACCGGCTTCTACAGCCCGTACTTCATTGTACCCAAGAAAGGCGGTGGGTTACGGCCAATCTTGGACCTGCGTGTCTTGATCCGGTCCCTTCACAAACTGCCGTTCAAGATGCTTACGCAGAAACGCATTTTCAAATGCATCCATCCCCAAGATTGGTTTGCAGCGATCGACCTGAAGGACGCGTACTTTCATGTCTCGATTCTCCCTCGACACAGACCGTTTCTTCGCTTTGCGTTCGAGGGACGGGCATATCAGTACAAAGTCTTACCCTTCGGGCTGGCCCTGTCGCCCCGTGTCTTCACGAAAGTCGCGGAGGCGGCCATTGCTCCCATGTGCGAGCGTGGTGTTCGCATTCTCAACTACCTCGATGACTGGCTTATTCTCGCCCAGTCGAGAGAGCAGTTGTGCGAACACAGGGACATGGTGCTCAGTCACCTGAGCCACCTAGGGCTTCGGGTCAACTGGGAAAAGAGCAAACTCACCCCCGGGCAGAGGATCTCTTTTCTCGGTATGGAGTTGGACTCGATCAACATGACAGCGCGCCTCACCGAGGCCCGCGTCCAGTCAGTGTTGAACTGCGTGAGCACGCTCTGAGCAAACTGTGAGCAAACTGTTTCAGAGGCTCCTGGGGCATATGGCATCTGCAGCCGCAGTAACGCCGCTCGAATTGCTTCATATGAGGCCGCTCCAACACTGGCTCCACGATCGAGTCCCGAGATGGGCGTGGCAGAGCGGCTCGTGCCGGGTCCAAGTGACTCCGCACTGTCGCCAAACTCTCAGCTTGTGGTCAGACCCTTCGTTCCTGTGGGCAGGTGTTCCCCTAGAACAAGTGTCTAGTCACTCTGTGGTCACCACGGATGCCTCTGCCACCGGCTGGGGGGCCACATACAATGGGCATGCAGCTTCAGGTCTGTGGACGGGGCCTCAACTGCATTGGCACATCAACTGCCTCGAGTTGTTAGCCGTACATCTTGCATTGGGCCGCTTCAAAACGCCGCTTCGAGGCAAGCATGTACTGGTCCGTACGGACAGCACTGCGACCGTTGCGTACATCAACCGTCAGGGTGGTCTACGCTCCCGCCGCATGTCACAACTCGCCTGCCATCTCCTCCTTTGGAGTCAGAAGCATCTGAGGTCGCTTCGTGCCGTTCATATTCCTGGCCTGCTCAACCGTGCAGCCGACGAGCTCTCACGGCAGCAGGTGCTACCGGGAGAGTGGCGACTCCATCCCCAGGTGGTCCAGCTGATTTTCAGGCGCTTCAGGACCACACAGGTAGATCTGTTTGCCGCCCCGGACACGTCTCACTGCCAGTTGTTCTATTCCCTGACCGAGGGCACCCTCGGCACGGATGCTCTGGCACACAGCTGGCCCCCGGGCCTACGCAAGTATGCGTTTCCCCCTGTGAGCCTTCTTGCACAGACCTTGTGCAAAGTCAGGGAGGACGAGGAGCAGGTCGTGTTAGTTGTGCCGTATTGGCCCAACCGGACCTGGTTCCCCGAACTAGTGCTCCTCGCGACAGCCCCTCCCTGGCCCATTCCTCTGAGAGAGGACCTGCTCTCTCAGAGACGGGGCACCCTCTGGCACCCGCGTCCGGACCTCTGGAAACTCCATGTCTGGTCCCTGGACGGGACGCGGAGGTTCTAGGTGACCTACCCCCAGCGGTAGTTGACACAATCACTTCAGCTAGAGCCCCCTCTACGAGGCGCCTCTATGCATTGAAGTGGAACCTATTCGTTGAATTGTGTTCTTCTCACGAGGAGAACCCCCGAACTTGCTCGGTCAGAGCCGTGCTTTCCTTCCTGCAGGACGGGTTGGAGCGAAGGCTGTCTCCCTCCACCCTTAAAGTGTATGTTGCCGCCGTTGCCGCACATCACGATGCAGTTGAAGGTAAGTCGTTGGGAAAGCATGACCTGATCGTCAGGTTCCTGAGGGGAGAAAGCACACTCTTCTTGGTATTGAGCATCAACCCCAACATCTGCATAAGAGCAAGAACGACACCTCGGTGCCGAACCGCCAGCTGCTCCGATTCCGCTAGAATCAGTCAGTCGTCGATGTAGTTCAGAATACGTATGCCCTGCAGTCTGATAGGGGCTAGAGCTGCATCCACGCATTTCGTGAATGTGCGGGGTGATAAAGCTAGACCGAAAGGAAGAACCCGATATTGGTATTCTTTGCCCCCGAAAGAAAACCTTAGGAACTTCCTGTGCTGAGGGAGGATGGAGATATGGAAGTAAGCGTCCTTCAGATCTATCGTGACAAACCAGTCCTCGGATCTGGTTTGAGTCACGATCTGTTTGAGTGTCAGCATCATGAACTTTAGTTTCTGAATTGACCGATTCAACAGATGAAGTTCTAAAAAGGGACGCAACCCTCCATCCTTCTTTGGAACAATGAAATAACGGCTGTAAAAACCCGACTCTCGGTCGGGTGCGTACACCTGTTCTATAGCTTCCTTTGCTAACAAGGCCTTTACCTCTTGTTCCATTACCAGAGCCTGCTCGGGATGCACCACTGTGGGCAACACCCCGTTGTAACGAGGAGGACGAGAACCAAACTGGATTCTGTATCCTTTCTCTACAATCTACAGGACCCAAAGAGAAATATTCGGCAGAAGCTTTCACACTGCCAGAAAATGTACTAAGGGAACCAGCCCCTCGAGGCTGGTCTCTGGTGTTACCGAGACAGCTAATCCTGGAGCCTGAAACATAATGGCAGAAACTACCTGAACTGGCTGCTCTAAAACCCCCCTCAGAGAGCGCGAAACCGATGCTGTGCCGCAGCATAGCATCAGCGACTCGCTGGAGACCGCTGCGCCCTGAAGCACCAAGGGTGGCAGGGTTGGCAGAACGGTCTCGTGAGGACCACGAAATGGAACGGGCACCGTATAATGAGGTGTACACCGCTCTACTTCGGTCGGGGCTGTCCTCACAGGCCTGATGCATGAACATCAGGACCTTTTTATTTTTTGAGCCGAAGTCTTCTTCGCCTGAAGAACGGTCCTCAGATCCGGCTTAGACTTAGAAGCACTCTCTTTCTGTGCACATAATATGATGAACTCGACAGCTGGGGCTGCTCACGCCCAGCAGCCCCAGGGGGCTGGACATGGTGAGGGAGAATTTTTTTTTTTTTTTTTTTTTTTTTTAAACATCACCTATCAACGAACGCATGGAATGCGTCGCCGAAGAGACCCGTAAGGCTCATATTTCACTATATCCAGATCCCCCAGCAGATCAGCCTGATAAGCCAGGAGCAAAGCCATAGTTTTGTATAAACATTCTCCAGCTTGACCTGCTACCGTATAAGCTTTACCCATTAAACCAAAGTAGTTTTGCTTTAAAGACTTAGTGGGCAAAGCAGAGGCTTTTAATGACGATGCTGGACCAGGTGAAAAAATAGCTAGCTAATGTTTTCTATTTCTGTTCAGCCTGGGGCATCATATCATAACCGTACTCTTTCAACCCTCTTATCTTTGAATAAACATTAACGTGAGGGCTGAAAAGAAGTGATGAATACAGTTTATTCCACGATTTAGATATTCAGTGTGTAAATCAGGGAAAAAAGGGAAGCCTCGTGGTGGAGATAATGTGATAGATGTAAGGAAACGCTCGTCTAATTGGTTTTTAGAACGAGCGCACTTTTTCTCAGCTGGCCATTAAATATTTAATTTACTAACAGCGCGGGACATAACCTCCACCAGCTCATTATATGCTGGAGAAATAGATGGCGAATTTAATTCAACAGTGTGTGCTTTCACTTTATATACTCATAAATAGAAGTTGCTATATGTCAAAGAATTTGGATTTTTTTTTGCAGTTTTCACAAGTCAGTTGAAATGAGTAGAACAGACAGGTGTTTGTACATAACTTTTTATATGTATTGCACGTCGACAGACAGCAAGAGGTTTATCCTGCACTTCACTTCACTGCACTTATTTACCCAACTCCTCACTAGCTGTGGGAGCCAGGGGTGCGTTCGGATTACACAGTTTATTCAATCAATGCATAGGCTAGTAACGCACATAGGCGTCGATTTTGAGTCATTTTGTACTCACCACTTTTTGAAACAAATAAATAAAACATCTCCAGTTAACTAGCAGAGCATTAATTCAGTTCGCTATTAAATAAGAGATCTAGCGTTAAATTGTTTTGGTTTTGAACTCAAGCTGAGCGCTCGTTGCCGCAGTTGCATACAGTTGTTTTCTTGTGGCGCGCGCGCCGCGCGCAGTCTTCACTCGGAGTGCGCTCTTCAATCTATCGCCGTTGTGGAGACTCTCTATTCATTCCGGGGAAATCACAAAATAAAAAGCACACAAACGTTTCCTGCTTGATATGGACTGATGAACATATTCGGTTTTGATACGGGAGAAAAAAAACTATACCGAGGGCGGATTAGAACCGTAACCTCTGACACGCTTGGCAAACAATCTACCAGTAGATCACTTAAGAATTCAAACAATTTGCGGATCGATGGATTTATTTACGGGTTGAGCAGAGAGGCTGCACAGTTTGACAAGTTTGTACCCAGCACTTTTGAAAATGCACTTCCGAATGCGTCTCTGTCCCCAGCACATTACAAACCAAACTGACGCCCGTGGTAATGCATCGCATTTAACGTCCAGTAACGTTACAGGCGTTGTAACGACGGGAAAAGTAAATTAATTAGATTACCCCGTTACTGAAAAAATAACGCAGTTACCTAACGCCATTATTTTAAACAGCGTTATTCCAAACACTGGTAATTCGTTACTTTCCACCTCTGGTAACAGTTTAATGATCTGCAACAAAACAGAGCGTTTTGGTGAATATTTAATGACTTCAATAGATTGACGCCATGGGGTACGCGATGCGTTACGATGTCTTGAAGCACATGTAAAATCAGTCCAATGGTGTGGCGGAACGTCAGATGCAGGTGACGTCACGTACCAGGAAGCTGTAAAGCCTGCTTGAAAACAGATAGCGCCAGCTTCTGTGTCTTCAGTAGCGCTCTGTGTGATCTGTCCACGTTATTTGGTGTTGTCTGTCTATATATATATATTGTGACGGGCGGAAGTATCACGCGACAAGGAGAACTCAGAATAAGCACCCGGAGGTGGTATTTATTTACAGGTGAAATAAGTGCACAGTGCAGGTTGAAAAGTGAAGAGTGAAGAGCGGCTTTCTTGAGGTGAGGCGGTGTTCTCTATTCGAGGTTTCCTTGGTGCGGTGAATCGGTGCTGTGCTCGCAATTGGTTTAGCTCGGTCACACGCTGGTTTCTGGAAAAAGAACAAGAGACGACACATTAGTTCTCAGTTTTCAAGAAGCCTGTTTCTCCCTGTTGTTCAGGCTCATGTCGTTTATATAGTTGTGTGGGAATTGATGACAGGTGTGGCCGAGCGAGCCATGATGAGCGAGCACAGGTGTTTCGCGTCTTTCTCCAGGGCAACGCTGATGAGTGCACAGGGCGCTCGTCACACTCCCCCCCCCTAAGCGTTGTCCTGGACCTGGTGGACACATATGGAAGCAACAAGGGGGAAACTGGGGTTGGGTGGGGAGTGACCCCTGACAGACCTGAAAAGGCTGACCAAATCCGCGAGAGTCCGTCTGCATTGGCGTTGGAGGCTCCGGCTCGGTGGCGGACGATGAAGCAGAAGTCCTGGAGCGCAAGGAACCACCGCGTCACTCTGGCATTGGTATCTTTGGCCTTGGCCATCCACTGAAGGGGTGCGTGGTCTGTGAGGAGGGTGAACTTACGGCCGAGCAGGTAGTACCGCAGCTCCAGAACTGCCCACTTTATTGCCAAAGCCTCTTTCTCAACCGTGGCGTAGTTCTTCTCGGCTTTTGTCAGCTTCCTGCTAATAAACAGAACAGGATGTTCCTCACCCTCCGTGACTTGGGACAGGACAGCTCCCAACCCTGTCTCGGACGCATCTGTCTGCAACAGGAAGGGGCAGCCGAAATTGGGGGCGTGTAGGACTGGTTCCTCCGTCAGGGCATCTTTGATTCGCTGAAATGCCTCTTCTGCCTCGGAACTCCAGGCGACGCGCTCAGGCTGCCACTTTTTGGTTAGGTCTGTCAGGGGGGCGGCTAGCGAGGAGAAGTTGGGGATGAAGCAGCGATAATATCCTGCTAAACCCAGGAAAGCCCGTACCTGGGTCTTCGTTCCGGGCCTTTGTGCGGCGCGGACGGCCTCCACCTTTTTCTCCTGTGGCTTAATGAGGCCTCGTCCAACCTGGAAGCCTAGGTACTTTGCCTCGAAGAGAGCCAGATGACATTTGCGAGGGTTGGCAGTGAGTCCCACCTTTCGAAGATCCGTAAGCACCCTCCGCAGATGGTCCAGGTGATCCTCCCAACGCTCCGAATGAATGACTACATCATCAATGTATGCTGCTGCGTACTGCTGGTGTGGCCGAAGGATGATGTCCATCAGCCTTTGGAACGTGGCCGGTGCCCCGTGAAGCCCGAAGGGAAGGGTCCGATATTGCCAATGGCCAGTTGGGGTTGAGAAGGCGGTTTTTGGTTTGGCGCTTTCGGAGAGGGGTACCTGCCAATAACCCTTCGTCAGGTCCAGAGTGGAAATATACCGGGCCTTTCCCAGGCGGTCTAGGAGTTCATCCACCCGGGGCATTGGGTATCCGTCGAACTCCGAGACTTCATTGAGGCGGCGGAAATCATTGCAAAAGCGGAGGGTGCCATCTGGCTTCGGGACCAAGACAATTGGGCTGGACCACGGGCTCCGTGATGGTTCGATCACCCCCAACTTCAACATCTGCTGGATTTCCTCCTCGATAGCCTGCCGACGAGCCTCTGGAATACGGTAGGGCCGTTGTTTTACGATGATCCGCGGTGGGGTTATAATGTCGTGTTGTACCAGATTGGTTTGCCCGGGGATTGTAGAGAACACATCCGAAAACTGACCAATCAGGTGTCCCAGTTCAGCCTTTTGTTCCCCCGACAGACTGGGGTTGGTATCCACCAAAACAGACTCGACAGTGGCAAGAGCTACGGTCTGTTCTCTGGTCCCCACCCACTTCTTCAGCAGGTTCACGTGGTATAGCTGCTCAGGGCTCCGTCTTCCAGGTTGCCGTACTCGGTACGTTACAGGTCCTACTTTCTCTACAACTGTATACGGCCCCTGCCAAGTGGCCAAGAACTTACAGGTTGCAGTGGGGACTAACAGCATAACTCGATCGCCCGTTTGGAACTCTCGGGGCTGAGCTGTACGGTTATAGTGGCGCTGTTGAGCCTGCTGGGCTTTTACCAGATGTTCCCGGACTAGGGGCATGACGCGGTCGACCCGTTGTCTCATCTCAGCGACGTGCTCGACTAAGGACCGGTGCGGGGTGGGCTGCTGGTGTTCCCACGCCTCTTTCGCCACGTCGAGCAGCCCTCGAGGTTGTCGTCCGAAGAGGAGCTCGAAGGGGGTAAAGCCTGTGGACGCCTGGGGAACTTCCCGTATGCCGAACAGAACGTAGGGCAACATCTGGTCCCAGTCCCGCTTATCTTCGGCTGCCACCCGTCGCAGCATTTGTTTGAGAGTTTGATTAAAACGTTCAACGAGCCCGTCCGTCTGAGGATGGTACACAGTCGTCCGCAGCTGCTTGACTTGGAGTAAGCGGCAGAGATCGGCCATGAGCCGGGACATGAACGGTGTTCCCTGGTCGGTCAAGATCTCCACCGGTATACCCACTCGGCTGAACAGTAGGAAGAGCTCGTGGGCGATATTCTTCGCGGTGGCTTTCCGGAGGGGAATAGCTTCGGGGTAGCGGGTGGCGTAGTCAACCACGACGAGGATGTGTTCGTGTCCCCGGGCTGACTTTGGTAATGGCCCTACCAGATCCATCCCGATGCGTTCGAAGGGCACCTCAATGATGGGCAGCGGTATGAGTGGTGTGGGGGGTGGTGGTTTGGGTGACGTCTTCTGGCAGACCGGACAGGCTTGAAAGAATTGCTTCACCTCGGCCTCCAGGCCGGGCCAGTGGAACCGGTCTCGAATGCGTTGGATGGTATTAGCTGCGCCGAGGTGTCCTGCCAATGGGTGGGAGTGTGCCAATTGCAGGATTGTTTCTGTCTTCGAGCGCGGCACTACTAACAGTTTTTTTTTCCTCCCCCCTCCGCTGAGCAACACAATAGAGTAGGCCGTTTTCTATGGCAAAGTGGGGGTGAGGATGAGGTTTTGGCCGGGTGTCTTCTCCATTCATCGAACAAACCTGTGTCCAGCAGTGTTTCAAACGCTCGTCCTCCCGCTGAGCGCGGCCAAAAGAACCGCCCCCCGAGACCTGTTGGTAAACATCATAGAAGAGATTAGATGAAAGGGAAGGGGACTCACCATCTCTCCCACTGTCTGAGGCCAAGAGAACGGGGCGTCGGCGGGGATTCTTTGCTGGTCGCCGTCCACGGCGACCCCTGCTGGGCTGGATAGGTCGTGTGGCGTCGTTGAGCAGGGTTTCGAAGCCCGGCCAGTCTCGCCCCAGCAGCACAGACACGGGCAGATCTTTAATGAGCCCAACTTCTATGGGCCAGGACCCCGAAGCCGCGGAGATAGTGACGCGCCGAGCAGGCACCTGTCGTGTGTCTCCGTGCACGCAGGTGATAGGCAACAGTGTCTTATTCTCGCTGCGTGGAGGAAGAATATCTGCCCTGACGAGGCTGACGGCGCTGCCCGAGTCGAGGACCGCTTTGAATGGCCGGCCGTTGATCTTGATCTCGGTCTCTGGGGCTCCCCTGGGGAGCTCGTGGTGCACCGCACACCCTGCCAACCAAGCCCGAATTTTTGGGGAAGAGGGCGCTGTTGGCATAGACTCATCTTGTGGCTCTGGGGCCACCGTTCTGCTTATTGGTCGTGAAGCGCCTTCCGGTGTACGCTGTTCTGGAGCCGTCCTCCGCAGAAAAGGCGGTATTCGCTCTCCAGCCTCACGACGGTGGGCCGCCTCCGCCAGTTCAATCGCCTCCACTAACTCTGATGAGGTTGTAGGGTTTCGCATACCCACAGCCTGGCGATAAGAGCGGGGTAAGGCCCGAAGGAAGCGGTCAATGACCACGCGTTCCATTACCTGGGCAGGGGTGGGCTCTCCATCCATCAGCCAATGTTGCGCCATACGAGACAGTTCGGCTACTTGAGTACTTGCGGGGCGTCTGGGCTGATACGACCAGTCATGGAAGCACTGGGCTGCGCACACTGGAGATAACCCCACTCTAGCCAAAATTTCCCTTTTTACATCCTCATACCTTTCTGCCGTTGCTGTGGGGAGGCTGAAGAAGGCGCGCTGGGCTTCTCCAGTGAGAAGAGGGGCGAGTGCGCGAGCCCAGTCATCCGGGTCCCACCCTTCCGTTGCAGCAGTATTCTCGAACATCTGCAAATATGCCTCGACGTCATCATGGACGGTCATTTTGGGGAGCAGCTGGGCGGCCTGAACCCGTGGGTCGGGCAACGGAACGCGCTGTCTGGCGGCAGTGTGAAGAGCGGCTATTTCCTGGTCAACCTGGTTCTGGCGTGTGGCCAAATGCTCCGCAAACTGGTGCTGGCGCACGCTGACCTCCGTTAACTGTCGGAGAAGCTCTTCCATGTTGATTGGAGATAGTACCGTTTGTCAGGAAGGGAATAATGTGAATATCCGAAGATCGCTTGTCGACGGGAACTTCCTTTCAACCCCGCATTCTCCACCACTGTGACGGGCGGAAGTATCACGCGACAAGGAGAACTCAGAATAAGCACCCGGAGGTGGTATTTATTTACAGGTGAAATAAGTGCACAGTGCAGGTTGAAAAGTGAAGAGTGAAGAGCGGCTTTCTTGAGGTGAGGCGGTGTTCTCTATTCGAGGTTTCCTTGGTGCGGTGAATCGGTGCTGTGCTCGCAATTGGTTTAGCTCGGTCACACGCTGGTTTCTGGAAAAAGAACAAGAGACGACACATTAGTTCTCAGTTTTCAAGAAGCCTGTTTCTCCCTGTTGTTCAGGCTCATGTCGTTTATATAGTTGTGTGGGAATTGATGACAGGTGTGGCCGAGCGAGCCATGATGAGCGAGCACAGGTGTTTCGCGTCTTTCTCCAGGGCAACGCTGATGAGTGCACAGGGCGCTCGTCACAATATATATATATATATATATATATATATATATATATATATATATATATATATATATATATATATATATATATATATATATATCAGTATGGCGAGCAAGCAGCAGTTTAAACATTGTGTGCATCCCTGCCCGCGTTATTTAACGGGTGGTGATACTCACGAGCTGTGTGTTGCTTGTTTGAGAGAGGAGCACACTCAGTCTGCACTGGAGGGTGCGGGCTGTGCGCATTGTGAAGCGCTGCCTTTGCGCTTGCTCCGATCCCGCCTGTCGTTCTTTCGCGAGAACGTTCAGAGTCACCTCCTCTCTGGTGGGCAAAGCATATTCCGCTGCTGGTAAAGCTGCAGCATGTTTACACACAATGTCATTACTGCAGGCATATCAAGCAGAATTATTGGGTGATTTAGATGAGGACGGGGGTATTAGTTCTGAGGTTGTGTGTGAGTTACGTAGAGCCACAGATTTGTCTCTCAGGGCCACCAAGGAGAAGGCTAAATCCATCGGCCGCTCTATGGCAGCCCTGGTGGCTACTGAGAGGCATCTGTGGCTCAACCTCAGTAACATCAAAGAAAAGGAGGAAAGTTTTCTTATGGATGCACCTATTTCTACCTCAGGGCTATTTGGCAATGCTGTTAATATTGTTGTAGGAAAATTCCAAGAATCCTCTAAACAGGCAGCTGCCTCCAAAAACTCCTCCCCCGCCGTTTTTATCAGGAGGCTGCTGAGGGGAGCAGCCTCACTCATCTAAATCAAGCTCTTCACATCGTGCCACTCAAAAACAGAGCATTTCCTCTTGTGCTCCCCCGCAGACAGCTCGGGACGCGGAGGGCGCTCTCAAACCCAGCAGCCTTCGAGGGATAGAGCGGATCTGCGGACCGTTATTATCGCCAAGAAGGCTGCGGGGAAAAAGTCCTGATGCTCGAGGGCTCAGGACAATGAGGGTAGTCCCCCCCGAAGTAGTGCGGTCAACACCTCTTTCTACGGTGCCCGTCTCTCTTCGGTGCCCTCAGGGGACCGTTCTGCCAACCCTGCCACCTCCGGTGTTTCAGGGCGCAGTGGTCTCCGGCGAGCACATATCTCAAGGACCACCCGGAAACGTAGTGGCCTCGGGATGCCCGCCCCCTCTCAGGATGGAGTCAGAGCAGTCTGTTCAGTCGTTCCCTGCCGGTCCTCCGTTACAGGGCGACGGACTGATTACTCAACAACATCAAAATCCAGAAGCTAGTCTCGAGAGGCTGGTACCTCTAGTAGAATCTTTGACAGCGTGGAAACTACTGCCAAATGTTTCTCGTTGGGTCCTGCAGACCATAGAAAAAGGGTATTTAATACAGTTTGGGTCTGCCTACCCAGGTTTATGGGGGTCCTACCCACGGTGGTGGGCCCCGAGCAGGTTCTGGTGGTTATGGAACAGGAAGTAAACACTCTGTTAGAGAAAGGGGCCATAGAACGTGTACCTCCCTCCAACAGGGAAACCAGGTTTTAGAGTCGGTATTTCATAGTTCCAAAAAAGGACGGAGGATTGCGTCCTATTCTAGATCTTCGAGTGCTGAACGACTCAGTCATGCAGCTCAAGTTCAAGATGTTAACATTGAGACAGATAGTGCCACAGATCAGATCCGAGGACTGGTTTGTCACGATAGATCTCAAGAACGCATATTTTCATATCTCCATCCATCCTTATCACAGGAAGTTTCTGACGTTCGCTTTCGGGGGCGGAGTTTTCCAATATCGAGTACTTCCATTCGGCCCAGCCTTATCACCCCGCACTTTCACCAAATGCGTGGATGCAGCTCTGGCGCCTCTGCGTCTTCAGGGCATCCGTATCATGAACTACATCGACGATTGGTTGATTTTAGCTCAAACGCAGCAGATGGCGGTTCGGCATCGAGATGTCGTCCTCGCCCATATGAAAGAATTGGGGTTGCGGTTAAACGCCAAAAAGAGTGTGCTTTCTCCACTCCAGAGGACCACTTTTCTAGGCGTGGTTTGGGATTCAATATCGATGCGGGCACGCCTGTCACCTCCTCGTATAGAATCTGTTCTTGTAACCGTGAAGAGTTTGAAGCTAGGCCAGTCACTTACTGTAAAACAGTTTCAGAGACTGTTGGGTCTTATGGCAGCAGCTTCCAACGTGATTCCTTTTGGACTGCTGCACATGAGGCCCCTACAGTGGTGGCTCAGGACCAGGGGGTTTTCCCCAAGGGGCAATCCTTTTCGCAAAATTAGGGTCACGCGGCGCTGCTTACGTGCCCTGGTTATGTGGAAGAAACCTTGGTTCCTGTCCCAAGGCCCTGTGTTGGGAGCTCCTTGTCGTCGCAAGTTGCTAACGACGGATGCGTCCCTCACAGGCTGGGGAGTGATCCTAGAAGGTCGCTCGGCTCAAGGTCTGTGGGAAATCCATCATCTCTCATGGCATATCAATCGTCTGGAGATGTTGGCTGTATTTCTGGCTCTCAAGCATTTTATCACAGATCTCAGGGGACACCATGTGCTAGTACACACAGACAACACATCGGTAGTCGCCTATATAAATCACCAAGGGGGTCTGCACTCACGCCAATTATGCAAACTGGCGCGCCATATCCTCTTGTGGTCTCAGGAGAAGCTGTTATCACTCAGAGCAGCTTACATTCCTGGGGTTCAGAACGTAGGAGCAGACATTCTGTCGAGACAGGGGCTGAGGCCCGGGGAATGGAGGCTCCACCCCGAGGTGGTGGAGCAGATATGGAGGGTGTTCGGCCGAGCACAAGTGGATCTGTTTGCATCTCGAGAGACGTCTCACTGTCCACTTTGGTTCTCCCTCATGCATCCAGCTCCTCTTGGACTGGACGCTATGGTACAGACGTGGCCGAGGCTGCGTCTGTATGCTTTTCCCCCAATCGCCTCTGCTCCCGGGAGTTCTGGAGAGAGTTCGCAGGGACCCGGGTTCACCTACTTCTTGTAGCTCCGCGCTGGCCGGGCAGAGTATGGTTCCCCGATCTGGTGTCTCTCCTCGACGGGCCTCCTATGCGCTACCCGTCAGGAGGGAACTCCTGTCCCAAGCAGAGGGCTTAATATTCCACCCTCGACCAGAACTGTGGAATCTGTGGGCTTGGCCTCTGAGGGGGCCCAGCTCATAGGGTCAGGTCTCTCAACTGAGATTGTTGAGACCATTCTATAATCCAGAGCTCCCTCCACGAGGAAACTTTATGCCCTGAAGTGGAAAGTTTTCACTTCCTGGTGTAGTGACCGTTGGCTGGACCCAGTTAACTGCCCAATTGGTACAGTGCTGGAGTTCCTGCAAGAGCGGTACACTGCAGGTCTAACCCCATCCACTTTAAAAGTTTATGTGGCGGCCATAGGTGCCTACCACATTCCTTTGGGTGGAATGTCTATAGGGAAAGACCCTTTGGTATCTCGTTTCCTCCGTGGCACGTTGAGGCTGAGGCCTGCAGCTCGTTCTACGGTACCCACTTGGGATTTGGCCATTGCTCTGCAAGGTCTTTCCATGGCTCCCTTTGAACCTATAGAGGAGGTTCCTGAGAAGTTTTTAACATTAAAGGCCCTGTTCCTCCTCGCCATTTCTTCTCTTAAGAGGATAGGGGGATTTACAGACATTGTCGGTGTCTCCTTCATGCTTAGAGTTTGCACCTGGCATGGTGAAGGCATTTCTTTATCCGAGACCAGGTTATATCCCTAAGGTCCCTACTAATGTGGTCAGACCTATCATTCTGCAGGTCTTCTGTCCTCCTCCTTTTTAGAATGCGGACCAGGAAAGAGATAATTTGCTTTGCCCAGTTCGGGCATTAGATGCCTATGTCCACAGAGCTGCCCTGTGGCGTAAAACTGATCAATTGTTTGTGTGTTTTGGGGCCCCTAGGAAAGGGTCCCCTGCATCTAAGCAAAGAATGAGCAAGTGGGTGGTTGAGGCCATTTCACTTGCTTATGAGGCGGCCGGACAGCCCTCTCCTTTGGCTGTCCGGTCTCACTCTACTAGGAGTATGGCGGCCTCCAAGGCCCTTATATCAGGAGTTTCCATTCAGGACATTTGTGATGCGGCAGGCTGGTCCTCACCGCACACCTTCGTCAGATTTTACTCTCTGGACCTGGACTCTACACCAGGGTCTCAGGTTTTGTCTTCTTAGTGCTGCTCACTCGTTTTAACACAAGACAGACGTCTCGTAGCTATGGTGGCGTTGGTATAGACGTTCCCCATGGCGTCAATCTCGACGCAACGGGAGTTCCCTTAAAAGGGAACACTTCGGTTACGACTGTAACCTCGGTTCCCTGAAGAGGGAACGAGCGTTGCGTCGCCTTGCCATATCTCCTTCATGCCTGTCAGCGACTACTTCAGACTTTACGAAGCTGTCGCTCTCTGTTTTCAAGCAGGCTTTATAGCTTCCTGGTACGTGACGTCACCCGCATCTGACGTTCCGCCACACCATTGGACTGATTTTACATGTGCTAGAAGACATCGTAATGCATCGCGTTCTCCATGCCGTCAATCTTGACGCAACACTCGTTCCCTCTTCAGGGAACCGAGGTTACAGTCGTAACCGAAGCGTTTTCTCAGAAGGTCTCCCATCCAGGTACTAACCAGGCTCAGCCCTGCTTAGCTTCAGTGGGCAACCAGTCTTGGGCTGCAGGGTGATGTGACTGCTGGTAAATTAAAATCTATTAACATCTTTTCAGCGAGGTACACTGTGTCAACACCTAGGAGGGAGCAATACTCTTACTTAGGAGGAGCTCACCACCCAGGTGGGCACATGCATCTTGGGAAATCACCAAGATGAAGGCAACCACATGTAGTGGGCCAACCTCTGCTTGGAAACAGCCTTCCCTTCTGCTGGTCTCTATGACAGATAAGAGCTGGTCTGAGGTCCAGGCTTTGCATTCTGAGCACGTATAACCGCAATGGAGTGGACGGACAGAGGAAAGCCAGGGCTGGGTCATGTGATGGACATTCGTTCTAAGTACTGTTGGCCCGGAGAAACAAAAGGTCTGTTATGGACTGAGGGTTTAGGGTGCATTTACATGGAGCGCGCCGCTCTGCCACGGCCACCTCGGGACTCGGCCGTAAAGTCAGTGCTAAAGCAGTCTTCATCTGGAGGAAGCCGTGCGGCTGCGTCTCCCATATGCCCCAGGAGCCTATGAAGAGTTTCAGTGGGACCTTTTCTCACTTACATACAGCACTAACCACCCACACACTCTTTTTTACCCCCCTGGGGTCGACGGTTTTATATACAATATACATATAATTTATATATATGCACACGATAAAACACAGCATGAAATAAAAGTAGGCTAGTATGAGTGTTTACTCATATGGTGAATATTATAATGTTTAGACCAGTGTTTACTGTTAAATACTGTAAATACTGTGTTTGTGGATATCTGCTCAAACGTATGTATAATATGGTAACAATAATGTTTTATAGTTCAGAGTGGCTCGATCGCTTCAGTGAATGTTCTCTGCACGCGCTGTGGGTTTGAAAAGCAAAACACGCCAAACATTAGGCTTCATGTTTTTACTCCAATCTCATTTCATAACATCATAACGAATGGAAACATTTGAAATAACATATGATCCATACATTTTTCTCTTGTGTAGTGATTCTGAAGTGTTAATTTTTAACGATTTATAGGCCGCCTGCTATAGGCTATTGTTATTGTTAGGGGCACAGTCTGAAGTCGAACTTGCAAGCAGTTTGAGCATGCTTACCGAGCAGTAATGACACGTATATATATCCTCCTGGTCTAATAGGAGAATGGTAGTGATTTGACAGCTGACCGCATCAACTTTGCCAACTTGGCCTTCCTGAACTAACGCTGCGCTCGATTTATATCAAAATGCCTGTCTGGTGAGTATTCACTTAAACATGGTCAGTTTTGGAACATTAAATAGAAAGATAATGCATGCTGTTTAACAGTATATTGAATCCGTCTGTAAACTCTTTAAGTGACAGCAGTCTAATATCGCTTCTGCTGTCTGTCATGTTAATCAAAGAACAAAAGACATAGAGAGTATCACTCTTTGCTCTTGACTGAATAAGTTTTACAACTTTAATTGTAAGCATTGATCCTGTATTTAATTTTACCAATGAAAATTATCCAGTTTTATTTTACATTTGATTACTTTAATTTCTGTTGTATTTCTTACCTGAATAATAACCTACTGTTTAAACCCACCTGATCACACCTTTAGACCCAATCGGTGCATCTCTATTATGCACATTTGCTGTAATTCTGCATATTAGTTGCATTTTCCCAAAATTTTAGTTTTTTGACGTTTATTACGTTTTGTTACATACATTTCATAGACTGCTGTGCCAATCTAATAATATTATTTATTATGAACATTACTTGTTTGTGCTGGTGCTTTCCAAAATCCCGCAATCACTGTTCACTGTCTGTGATGCAGAAGTGTCTGTCGCTAATTTACTTTGGTCTGAGCACTGTCATGATGCGTTGGTTTACTTTAAATTTAGTTGACTTTATTTGTCATACTGTACATTTTGCAACCCGCCCAGTTGTCACCATGTTCCGCAGAAGTGCACACAGAGATTGTGTTAATTGTTTGTAATGATAATTTGCATTTTATTACATTTTGTTATATTTACATCACTGCACTACTTGTTGGTTTTCTTGTCAAAGTTAACTTATGCAGCACTACAAAAGAGGACATAGTAAGCCAGGCCGAGTTTACTTTTTTTCCTGAGAGGGCCAATGTTCAAGAGTCACAGTTCACTCACACAAGGGCTAATGAGACTAAAGCCACATTTACATATAGCCAGGTATTTAGAGAATTTTTTTTTTTTTTTTTTTTAAATTGCACTTGAACACACTGCACAGACCACAGACAAAGGTCAACTAGCATGTATTTTCTGTGCCTGAATGAGAGGAAATGTTGATCCCTTGGTCTTCACTTTCTTCATTCCAGAAGACCTTGCTATCATGAAAATATTTGTGAATTGGAATACTCAGATAAGATTATGTAAAAATGTGTGTGGCTTCTTAACTTTTTCATTTGCTTGCTTTCATCACTTTCATTTTTCTTCGTGTGCACCGATTCCCTAAACTGTACTGCCAACTAGAATTATCTCTCTCACTGACAGCTACAATGCTGATTCAACACCGAAAAGCCATTGATTGTGGTTTGTGATGGTGCTTGCCTCAGTCCAACACCTTCGGCAAAAAGACTTTGTTACAAGGGCCTTCCGGTGCACACTCTAACATCGCTGTTGATGATTCTGAACATGAGGTGTTTGTTCAGCAGCTAGAAAGAAAAGTATCAAATGGCAGGGCATTTCCATCACTTGTGGAGGTGCTCGATGCATGCCCATGCGATATCTTTCCAAGAATGAACCGTCTCCTACGAGTCCTCATCACACTACCAATAACAAGCTGTAGGCCTACTGCCAAACGATTCTTTTCCACTGTAAATCGGATAAAACTCAGAGCAACAATGTTGACACATAGACTAGACTCTTTGTCCCTGCTCTCATTTGAAAGAGAATTGACTGAATCGTTGGACTATAACCAGTGGCGGTTCTACACGGGGGCCTAGGGAGGCCCGTGCCTCTGTAGACATGTCCCTGGCCACCGCTGTGGCCCCCCTGTGCTGACCAAATAAAAAAAATATTAACATTAATTTATGATTTTACACGCGAGCGCCAAAAGCGGAACTAATGTGACTCAACGTTCTACACGGTTAAATTAGAGTGGCGCACCCAAACACTGTGCTCGGAGCTCAGCGACTTCTCATGAGAGAGGAGCTACACGATTTCTCCTGTTGTTAAAGTTGAAGGTAAGCAAAACAATTTAATCTCGTAAGTGATGTAAGTGTCTCGTAAGTGTAATACATGCCCCTACGTTTTTTTCTTCTAATAGTTGTCATCATGAAACGAGGAAGGGACATAGCGTCCTTTTTTGCCCCAGTAAACAAAAAAGTAAGAGAAACAAATCAAGGTATTGAGAGAGTTGAGGAGCAGGAAGAGGGAGTGCCAGAGAAGTCAGTGGAGGTTGGAGAGAGGGCATGTGATGAAAGTGAGGGCTCTGACATTCTAGAGGGTGAGAAGGATGAAGAAGAGGGTGAGAAGGATGAAGAAGAGGGTGAGAAGGATGAAGAAGAGGGTGAGGAGGATGAAGAAGAGGGTGAGAAGGAAGAAAACATACAGGGACAGAGAGAGGAACAGCCGGAGGGACAGAAAGTTGATTCATGTGGATCAAATACTGCACCATCAGGTTTGTGATGAAGAAGGTTCTTACTTGCAAAGCAGTGCAATTATAATTTCATCCTACATGTGTCCTTAAAATTGTGCTTTCTGCTGTAAATTATTTTTTGGTCAATATGTCTCTGTTTCTTTTTTTTTTATGTAGCCTACATACTTGGCCTACATTTTGAAATACACGCAAACTCGAGTTCTGCATGATTCTGCATATGCATGATTATACTTTTCAGAGGGCTGACATTTCTGTATTAAAAATCTTTTTTTATATATTGATTTCATGTAATATTCTAATTTTCTGAGATTTTGAATTTGGGGTTTTCATAAGCTGTAAGCCATAATCGTCAAAATTATAACTTTTGCAGGATATTCAAATTTTTCAGTGGGTACATATGCATGTACAGAGTTTCACCTGTACATGCATATGTAAATAAATGCTGTAGTTGTGCCCTATGTTTACTCTACATCTTTCTACAGATATCAGCAAGTCCAAGAACGATGTACCAGTACAGCCCAACTTGAATATATTCTCTACATATTGCTATGCATGTAGACATTTTATCACACCAAATGCCCCTGACACTGTTTTTGTTCCAACACCTGGTTTTAGAAACTGGAAAAAAGCAACTATGAGAGATGCAGGGTTTTCAGTACATGCAAAGTCTGAACGACACAAGTGTGCAATGGTGGCATGGAGGGATTATCAAAGAGCTGTTAAAACTGATGCAACACTAGCAGATCTTCTTGACAAAGAACATACTAAACAAGTACAAGAAAATCGGGCATACATTAAAACAGTTGGGGAAGTGCGGTTACTTACAGCTACACAAAATATAGCACAAAGAGGACATGATGAATCTGAAGAGTCCATTAACAAAGGAAACTTTAGGGAAATTCTTAAAACAGTTGCTAACCACGACCCACTTGTTAAGAGAAGATTAACTTCCATTCACAATGCAAAGTACACAAGCAAGATCATCCAGAATGAGGTTTTGGGTTGTTTGGCAGAAATGGTTCGGTCTGAAATCATAGAAGAAGTGAAGAACATTGCGGTGTTTAGCATCATGGCAGATGAAACAAAGGATATTTCAAAAAGGGAACAGATTTCTTTCACACTCAGGTACTATTACAATGGGGCCATTAAGGAGAGTCTTCTCCATTTTGAATCTGCAGAGAGGTTAGATGCAGCAGGGCTTACTGGAAAAATAGTGCACTTACTGGAACGTTATGGCCTGAACTACAAAAATAACCTTGTAGGCCAAGCGTATGATGGCGCTGCCGTTATGAGCGGTAAGCATTCAGGGGTTCAGGCAAGGATCAAAGAACAGGCAAAATTTGCCTTCTACATCCATTGTAGTGCACATTGTCTCAACTTAGTGTTAGTTAATGTAGTCAAAAGTGTCCCAGAAACAGAGGAGTTTTTTTTTTGTTACAGAGTCTTTATATTTTTACCTCATATGTGCACCCAAAATGGCTATCTCTCCAAAGCGAAATGTATGGCAGAACTAGAGAGCTGCAACGTTTAAGCGATACACGTTGGGCATGCCGATTTCTAGCCCTACGTAATATTATGGACACTCTACCTGCCCTTAAACGACTACTGCAAGAGATTGCTCAAGAACATCATGGTGAAAAAACTGTTGAGGCCCGAGGTCTTCTGGCTCAAATTGACCTAGAATTTATTGTGCATCTTGTTACTCTGCGTAAGTTGTTTGGGGAGACAAAGCTACCTAGAATTTATTGTGCATCTTGTTACTCTGCGTAAGTTGTTTGGGGAGACAAAGCTACTGTCTGACATGTTACAGTCAGAAACTGTTGATCTGTCAAGAGCTGTTGACTTAGTAAATGCTTTAGTCCAAACATTGAAAGACCACAGGCAGGAGTCTTTCTTTGATAAGTTATGGGATGAAGCATTGAATATTTGTGAGCAGTGTGATTCAGCAACAAAGTCAGTGGCGAAACGTCAGAAAATACTGAGCTCTAGACTCAGTGGCTACTGCACACTAAGCACTGTTGGTCAGAGGGAGGTAGAACGTGACAAAGACATGTTTCGCACGTCATTTTTCTATCCTGTAATTGACAGCATGCTCAATGAGTTGAACAGACGTTTCTCCAATACCAACTGTGAGCTCATGAGAAGCATACAGTCTCTCAGCCCCCAGAGTGATACCTTTTTAAAGGAGAGCAATGTTTTTTTCATTTGGCCGTTTGTATAATGCAGACATTGATGATTTGGGGCATGAGCTCCATCAATTTAAGAGAGTTTTGGACAGAAAAATACAGAGTGGTGAAGTTAAAAAGCCATGCAGTACAGTCAGGTTTGTTTTATCGAGCCATACAGGGAAGTTTTCTTTGAGCTCTTTAGACTGTGCAAGATTGCTGTAACCCTTCCTGTAAGCTCAGCCTCTTGCGAACGCAGTTTCTCCACACTGAAATTGATAAAAACCTTCCTGCGGTCCACCACTACTGATGAGAGACTCAGTGATCTTGGTGTCCTGAGCATAGAGTCCAGAAGGGCCAAGGCTCTGGATCTTGATGTATTTGTGGACCGTTTTTCCCGACAGCACAACCGCCGTATCCTGTTGCTGTAGTGTAGTGCATCTATATTTTTTTCAAATTCAATTGATCCAGCATTGTTGTGCCAATTAAAATACTAAAGTGTGGACTCAACTGTCCACAGTAGTGGGGCTTCCATAAATAAGAAAATGGCACATTGTTGTACCCTGGAGTTTTGTTCACATTGAATTGATACCCTGAACTGTATTTTTCATTTTGCACCTCCACTGACTCTTGTACAAAATAAATGTTTATATGATTTTAAAGTAAAATAAAGTTTATAATCTTTGAATATCATTTGTTGCAATTTTTTTATGTGCCCCTCTGGTTAAACACTGGCCCCATCCTTGGCCCCCTAGTAAAATTTGTCTAGAACCGCCACTGACTATAACGAAATCATTGCAGTGTTCAACTCTAAGCCCCGTCGCTCCTGTTATAAGCTATTCATCAAAAGTAAGCCAATCTATGTGTACTATGTAGTTGCCTAGTCAATGTTGTTCATTTAACGTGGTTTATGTGGCCGCTGAGCCAGACTATGACCAAGCATTGTTTCACTGTCCACTACAGTCTGTCCTGCTGATTTGATGATGGTGTTGTTTTGCATCTTTCAGATGCACGTTTGTGTGTGTAGTTTGGCCACGCACAGTGGAATTTGTGTTCTTATCGTCATGTTCTTAACACTGCTTATGATGACATACATGCTTGTGCTCTGGTTAAACTGTGGTGTATTCAAGCAGGTGTAGTTGTGTTGGCCTATTCACACTGCCAGTGATTTGCCGGGATCTGTGAGTGCATTCACACACAACCCGTTAATGTCCCGGAAAGCCGCGTGACGTCAGGAAGAGACGTGTAACGTACGCGTCGAAAACATGTGCACGCGCGCACCTTTCCACAGAGCTGGCGAACGATCGCAGCTTCAGCGCGGATACTGAGGAGCACCTGGTCTCTGCTTCATTCCAGTTTGCAGACATTTTTTCGTTCTTTCTTTGTTGATGACGAACACAAACTTTCTTCTAAGAGCAACAGAGTCGCGCTATGACACATGCGTCATCACGATGACACACCCCTTACGGCATTGGTTCTGGCTTTTGTTCACACAGCGCGCGTTCCGGGTCTGAACACAGCAATGTTACTAGGTCCTCAACCCGGGATCGATCCCGGCATCAATCCCGGGTCGTGTTTGCGTTCACACAGAAGGCGTTCTGGCAATTTGCCGGGTTCAAATTGCTGTGTGAAAGGGGCTATAGATGCACACAAATTAGCTCCTCAGTTATAGGCGAAGGGGCGCACCTAGCGCAGGGGTGCTACTGGCTAATGTGTTCACATCGAACGCGAATAGAGCGTCAAATAGACTACGCATCTATCGCGTCTAGTTAGACGCTTGAACATTCGCTCGAATTCAAATTTTTCAACTTGCGCGGAAGACGTTCGCGGCAAACGTGTCACCCAATTCGCGTCATTCGCGACGCTCGGCGCGAATGATGCGTCTATTCGCGTCTTTGCATTGACTTTGTATATGTAATCTACTCGCGCAAATAATTAAATTCGCGTTCGGTGTGAACACACCATAACAGCATGATAGTTGTGCACGCGCGCGCATCCTTTACGTGAGTAGTACTCCAGTGGAAAAAAAAAACCTACGTGCCTCTGTCATTCATGTTATTGTATCTACAGTATATATTTACAACTTTAAATATTTTTTGTTTTTTATCAAAATGTTCTTGTTTGATAACAATGTTCTTGTGTGGAAGTGTTAGTGTTTGTAGTAAAAGCTGTTTTGCACAGAAATTCATTGCAGCCGGCTTTGTTTTTGATGTTTATTTGTGAGTAGGTATTGTATGAAGTCAACATAGCTTTACACATACACACACTTTGTACTAAAGGTAAATCCAAAATAGTGATGTCACTTTCTAAGCAGAGGGATGTTGTGAATGTGCAACCCTATGGAATATAGTCCACACATGACAAATGAGGTAATAATCAATATTTCAGAATAATTCAAACTCAGATATTGGTGTGTGATATCTGAGTTTTAATTATTTGACTACAAATCTCACCTCATCATTCCTCCCAGTGATTATTTCCAGGATAAACTGAGATGCACCCAAGCTGGCTTCTTAAAACTGACTAAATATTTAAAAAGAGCCAAAAGAGCTCTAGATCACAGTAATTTGATTACCAATATTGGAATTATTAAAAAAAAATATATATATATGTCATTGCATCATCAGAGTGGGCGGTACGGGTTGGTCAATCTGTTCCAGACACTGTATAAATTAAAGGACAGAAAGGAGAGCAGAACAAACTCCTAACAGGAGGAGACTCACTCATGGCCTATGAGACAGAAGATCATGAGACTCAATACTGCTTTCCTGCCATCAACTCATCGTGTATCAAGGAAAAACGCTCCAGACATGAATACAATATCATGTATGTGTTTTTTTCATTGCTGTCAGCATGGACTGTGTTTCTGAACCTGCTGGTGATCATCTCCATCTCTCACTTCAAGAAGCTTCACACTCCAACAAACCTGATTATTCTCTCTCTGGCTGTGGCTGACATGCTTGTCGGACTTATTGTTATGCCTGTGGATGCCATCAAGCTGATTGAGACGTGTTGGTTCTTTGGAGACACTTTGTGTGATCTGTTTATGATAATCATGGGACTACTTATCTCAACATCTATTTGTAATTTAGTTTTAATTGCTGTTGATCGTTATGTGGCTGTGTGTCACCCTTTACAGTACCCACAGAAAATAACCACAACTAAAACCTTAATAAGCATCTGTCTCTGCTGGTTTTTCTCCTCTACCTACAATATTGTCTATTTAATTAGTGGCAGATATTTTGAAAGTTCCCAAAAACCAGATGTGTGCTATGGAAAGTGCTATTTAGTAATTAGTTTTTCTTGGATATTCACAGACCTGGTCTTTTCATTCTTGCTACCTTGTACCCTTATTATAGTTTTATATTTAAGGATATTTTATGTTGCACATCAGCAAGTGAAACTTTTAAATTCTCTGATTAAGGGTGGTAAATGTGTAATGGAAGGTTCAGTAAAGAGGAAATCTGAGAGAAAGGCTGCAATGACATTGGGAATCATTGTGACAGTGTATCTGCTGTGCTATATTCCATACTATATATTGTATGTAACAGGGACTACAGTAATCTCTTCTGCCGCTATTACATTTCTAATATGGACTTTGTATTTTAACTCAAGTCTGAATCCTCTTATCTATGCTTTATTTTACCGTTGGTTTAAAATATCAGTTAAACACATCCTAACTCTTAAAATATTGGAGCCATCTTCCTCTCTCATGGACATTTATACGGATTATGAATAATTTAATGTGGGGGTTTATTTTGTTATTATTTTTTCCCCCACTGGTAAAGCACAAACTCTAATGCTAACATGTTGTTTTTAAGACTTCGTTTGAGTCTTAAATTGGATGTGGACAAATTCATTACCAGAAGAAATAAAGAATTTTATATTTTGTATATGATGTAGATTGTGAACGATTAAAATGTCTCCACAAAATCTGTCTTTACAGAGAGGTAATTATAGTACTGTGCTACAGTGCACATTCTATCTGTTTGTTATTATTATTATTATTATTATTATTATTATTATTGTTTTTAATTTCTATTTTTTGGAAAACTATATCAATATAAACAGTAATCGATCACAAAATCATGGATATTTTTTCTAAGGGGTGGCGAACAGTCTCACAAAAGCATGAATAGCTTACAAAAGCTACAGAAAACAAACACTACAATACTGTAATGTTAGTTAGCAGGTGAGCAGAAAGCATTGCCCTTCGCCATAGCTATCATGGCAACTACACAAAACTAATAATTGGAACGGTTAATAGAAAATATACAAATAATAAGACATACAAGTTGTGATCTATAAACAACAGATTGTCCGGACAAAATGGGAATGGCTATGTATTTTAGGAGAAGCTTTTGTGCATAGCCTGCGTTCTGTCTGTTGTTCTCTGTAAAATGTGCAGTGCACCGACAAACGTTGAGGTTATAATGTTCAGAAACAGTGTTTAAAATACATTTTAACCACTCTAAATTTGTAAGCCTTAGGACAAACTTTTTCTGTGGTGGAAAAAACAGCGACAACACTCTTAATCTTCTCTAGCGCAGCTCAACCAGGCAACGCCAACTTTTTTGCATATTCTGTGGGCGGGGATTATTTAAACAAGAAACATTATGACTTCACAAGATCCTGAAAAAACGCATTGTAGTCTGTAATGCGGTTCAAAGTACTGGGGTAGGAAGAAGGAGACAGGGTCGGTGAAACTGGAACTCATACTGTTTTTATTACTCAAAATCATACAAAACAAAAAGGCGCGCACACAGCGCATTCACCGTAGCGTGGCTACAGCACAACTCATTCACAAAAACTCTTTCCACGTTGATATCGAACAACTTTCAGGTTCACAGTTCTCAGACCACAGTCCTTTGTTCTCAGCTTTTGCACGAGTTCCAGTCAGCTCTCTCTCTCATGCATTCTTCTTCTTCTTTCGTTTTTTGGCGCGTTGCATGCAATCATAGTGCATATCGCCACCTACCTTTGCTGTTATGCAGTCATGATCTCTTATGATCAGATTTTCCTTATTTTATTATTTCTTTACTTCTTCCTCAAATATCAATTCTTATTTAATTATTTGGTGCTTCATCTCATTCCATTTCCCACAGCCCACCTGTCGCTGCGTGTTCAGCTCCTACAGACTGGACTATAAAATGTGGAATAGACCAAAGCATCCTTATTCTATATTTAAATCCTTTCACTTAAAGCTCCAGTCCGTAACTTTTTTAAGTTAAAAATAATCCAAATTAATTACTTAAAAAAAAAACATATTCAGCCAGTGTTCAAAACTATCTGCTTGCCGTAGCTAGATTCAAAACGGTTAGCTTGTAATAATGATTTTAATTCCAGTGGTACTGGTGAGTTTCCGCGGGAAATTCGAGCATGTCTTTGCGTCATTACGTCACATCCGTACACATAAAGAAGGAGTTTCGGCTAGCCGGCTGCTCGTGAGGAGATGTAGAGATGTATAGGCTTTTCTTGCAGCACTTTACATGATTAAACTTATGGCGGATCCAGAAAGATCCAAACAACAATCATCAGTGTCAACTGGAGATTAAACAGTTATAAAACCCAAAAGACTTCGTACTTCGGATTTAAGGTGGAAAGAGAAAGAAACCGTCTCATGCGAACACAAGGATAAACATCGGCAGGGCTTTTGAATGATGCGTGAACTCCGTGTTTTGAAGGGGTTCGAAACGGAAGAAGAGACGGCTTTATTCTGCTGGACAAGTAAGACATTTCAATAGTTCAATCGTGTAACAGTAGCTACGTTTTCTTAATTCACACAGTTATGGAGTTTCCTTTGTTGTGCCTTTCTCGTTTAGCTATTATGGAGAATATGAATTCTGAACTACACAGGTAATCATAAAACACATTAAATAACGTTAGTCACGCAATGCTGATGTTGTTAACATGAACAATTTGAGAACAAAGTAGGCTATGATTTGCACGGTTGCTGTAAATCACGCTGATTAAATCTAACGATCGCTTACAGTAGGTTGCCAACCAGAATGCCTATTACCGCCGCGGCATCTACAGCGGCAAAAAAAAACCAGTCGCATTTCAAAGTCATTCGCGAAATGACCGCCAGGTGGCGCAAAGGGACATTTAGCGAAAGCAAAACGTATGTAAAAGTAGCCTACATTTTAAATAGAATATAGCAAACTTTTAGAGCAGAACATTTTATGAATCAAAATTTAAAAGAGGCCTATCTCGCAGTCAGTGAAAATAAATTAGGTGCAATCAATGACGCTAAACTATTGAGGAATGAGAAGATTGAAGAGTGCTTCTCTCGTCTGCGCGCACACTGACTAGTGAACAACCAATCTTGTGGTCGAGTGGTAGAGCTGAAGGTTTACGCAGTGCAAAGACACTGTTTCGAAACCCGAATAAACATGTTTTTACTATAATTACCATGCATTTACATTTTACACTAAGGAACAAATCTCATCCAACAGATTGACTGAATTTACGTCTTCAAAAACAGTTCTGTTAAAAAAATTAATAAAACTTCACGGGGTTATATGCAGAAAGAATTTTTAAAAACCAGCGATTCTGGTCCTGTATTGAGAGATAACATGCAGCGCGTTTCAGTTACGATCCTGGTTCCATTGGCCTTGGCTTTTTAAAATGTCACAAATCGTTTTGAGGTGGTTTTGAACGAAATATTGAAGTTTATAATTAAGTATTTTGACACACCACGCCTAGTGCGTATTCTAAAATGGGGTTTTATTCTGCCATTGAATTAGAGTTCGACAAACACAGCGGCGCGTTCACTTGAATTTATTTTTCTGCTAAAATAACTTAATAGGCTATAGCCTACTTCGTAATTTTTGGTTATACAGATAGGATATCATATTTTAAAACTGAAAAAGGTCTACTTTTATTCATGTAAAGTAGGCTACATACTCACAATGGGCTAACAACAAAACGTTTTCTCACTCATTTGAGCGAACACACTGGAGAATTTATTTATTAAAACATTTATTAAAACACACTGGACAAACAAACGTTTGGGCTTTTCTCATGGGCTACGACATGGCCGAGTGGTAGAGCTGACGGTTCGATCAATCAGAAGACAAGCGTTCAAATCCCGAACAAACATCGACTACTGTAACCAATTTTTATTTTTAGGCTATTAATGCAGATTTGTTTAGTTCTAAAACTCTGTTACACCATATATTTTTTTGCTTATATTTATTAAATAAAATTACCATGCATTTCCATTTTACACTAAGGAACAAATAGTAGCCTTCCTTCCTTCTATCTTTTCCTTCCTTCCTTCTTTCTTTTCCTTCCTTCCTTCCTTCTTTATTTTCCTAGGCTATCCAACAGAACGACTTTACATCTGTAGCTATAATAATACCAATCGTTCAAAAGCAGTTTTGTAAAAAAAAAAAAAAAAAAAAATATATATATATATATATATATATATATATATATATATATATATATATATATATATATATATAGCCTAGCCTATATATATATATATATATATATTTATATTTGTTTTATTCCCTATAGCCCACATAGAGTTTTTAAAAACATGGTTTTAAGTAAAGTTTTCGACAAACGAGGCAGCGCATTCATTTGATTTATTTTTCTCATAACAGCTAAAATAACTTAATAGGCTATACGTGATTTTTTTTGGTCATACAGATAAGAGTAGAGTAGCCTACATCGTTCAAAACTGTAAACTTTTTTTAGGCTAATGACAAAAGTTTATCTGTCGTCTCGGTCTCCGGGAACTGCGCGTCACAAAAATGAACCGAAAGTGCACTTCCCTTCAGATGTCTAAAGCCTTTAAATGTCTAAATATTTAGGCTAATTAATGTTATCTGATTATGTAATCCATATGAAAACGAGAGGTACGGAGAATCTGCTGAAATATGATTATGATGCTGGCGCCTCGCAATGAGAAAATGACAAGGTGAAAATCTCGTTTAATTAAATGTAGAGACTAAATCGTCCTGAATTAAAATGTAAAAACAGATCAAATCATTTATTCGTCGAAGTGTTGCTATATTGTTTCATTTAAAGTTCATAATTATTATCTAAATGTTATTTAGTTATCAGCAGTACCACGAAGCACCGAGATATTTGTATTTGAATATTTATTTGAATAATAATAATTTTAAAAAGAACTAATTCACAATATGCATGCCTGGATCCAAAGATCCCTGTAGAATTTAATATTGAGTTGAGCATTTTGTTCATGACAACAAAATGAGCATGCGTTTGAAGATTATATTTTGGAAAAAAAGCTGGCCCAAACCAGTTTTATTTCTTAAATTATTTAAATAATGAAATATTTAGTAATAAACGTTTACGACAGAAATTTCACTACATAGCTTAAATCATTTTATTCCTTCATTATCAACACTTTAATAGCCTAATGCTAATGTATAGAAGAGAGATGTAAGTGTGAATTGCGACTTCTCTTTATTTTAAGTCAGTCTCAGACTCAGAGAGCCTGTGGGGGGTTTGGAGGGACAGTTCAGCGTGATGCAGGACAATAGGAGGTGATAATGTTCCTCTTTCGGAGAGTGTCGGATAGCCAGCCTGATGAGCAGGCAAAGACAAAATTATTTTAAGGATACATCTCTCGATGTGTCCCCATATTTGATTAAATGATACATATTGTAGTTTATTTATTGTAGCCTATTTAAAGTTTTTTCACACATACATTTAAATTGAAGTGTTCAATCCAGTTGTTTCAACTGGTTTTGTTGAGTTTAAGAATGGGGGGTTTGGAGGGACAGTTCAGCGTGATGCAGGACAATAGGAGGTGATAATGTTCCTCTTTCATATGGAGAGTGTCGGATAGCCAGCCTGATGAGCAGGCAAAGACAAAATTATTTTAAGGATACATCTCTCGATGTGTCCCCATATTTGATTAAATTATACATATTGTAGTTTATTTATTGTAGCCTATTTAAAGTTTTTTCACACATACATTTAAATTGAAGTGTTCAATCCAGTTGTTTCAACTGGTTTTGTTGAGTTTAAGAATGTTTGAGCAAGGGAGACTAAATAAACTTGCTGAGATCCAGCGCGAGAGAGGCAAAACTCATGTTTCTAATTTATGTTGCTTTGGACTATTTTCGATTTGTAGCCTACCGTTTCGTTTAATTTAGCTGCAATTTCTTTTGGCAAAACAAATTTAAAATGTAGCAAGAATAAGATTCTGTGTTTCTTTTTTGCATGGAAATAAAGTCTAAATGCAACCCTGTTTTACATTTTTTTTAAAACTGTTCCACCACTTTATTTAAACCTTGAATTGTTCGATGGGGTTCCAAATTTAAGTATTTTTAGTGTTTTTTACATTACACAATAATTTAGCAGACTAAAGACGAGCTTCTTCATTTTCATTTTCTGACGCCATCGCCTAACAATCTTCCTTCAACAGTTTTGTCGTCTGTGCAGCGGCTCTACAGGAATGTAGCAATGTTGTAATATGCCATTGATAATTAAACAAAACGCTTGACTTTAAATAAATAAAGTGTTAATAAACTCGCAAATAAACAGTTACCTATTTAAGCATCAAGAACGGTTAAAGATTAATGCTGTCGGCCAACATAATGTTATCTTGAGATTCGATCTTGGGTCTCTTGAATCTCTGTGTCGTTGCGTTAACCACAGAGCTACCGCCTGAACGCTGTTACATTAACTCGTGCGAAAGACACGTTCTGTCTGATGCGCAATGATGCCGTTGATTATAAGCTTAATATACTATCTGCCTCGCTTTTTGTGAAAAGTGTCATCGTATCCCCTGCAGTGTGCTTGGGACATGCACAAGCTCTTCTCTCGACCACTGCTAAATACCCCATAGATAAGGTGTGTGTCAAAAATTTTTCCGTACCAGCAGGGGCTCGTGTATCTAACCATGAAAATCTCTTCCTCGGGATGCTACCGAAATCTATCATTTTGGCCATGACGGAAAACACAGCCTTTTCTGGTGCTTATGACAAAAATCCTTTTGCCTTTAAGCATTTTCACGTTGAATACCTGACGCTGACATGTGATGGCCATCAGATCCCATCCCGCCCCCTTCAACCGGAATATAATAACGGGTCTGCCGTGAGAGAGTTTTATCAGCTAGTGGCAGCCACAGGCCGACATCTAAAGAATCAGTCTATGGTTATAGATCACGAAGATTTCCTACACGGATACACTCTCTATGCGTTTAACTTGACACCCGACGAGGAATGCGGTCAACACGTTTCACTGATTAGATCAGGAAATATTAGATTAGAAGTACGTTTCAGAGTACCCCTCCCACATCCAGTTAATATTTTAATATATTCAGTCTTTGACTCAATTATAGAGATATCAAATCGGAGACAGGTGTTCGCAGATCACTACTGAAATGAACACTGTGCAACTGACGGGGTTGATGGATAAAATTTCCTGTAACACAAATTTTTTAGGAGTACTACCGAGCGATTACCTACCCAAAGAGCCTTTAAAGGATATACCATGCATGCTAATTTCGAATACGCAAGCTTCAGACGAACCAGGAGAACACTGGATTGCCATATACATACGTCGAGCTGTTTTTTTGACAGCTTTGGTAACGCACCAGATGCACATCGTTTTCCTGTATCTTTTCATAACTTTCTAAAAAACAATTCTACAGTCGTTCAGTACTCAGACAAACAAGTTCAAGATTATGCTTCTGACACCTGCGGACAACATTGTGTGTTTTTTCTGTATTATATATCAAGAGGTTATGAATATGAGAATGTTATAAAAATGTACCATAATGATTTGTTAAAAAATGACATCATGGTCTCTCTCTTTGTGAAAAAATTGAAGCCTAGTCTCTGTAACGGTAAAACATTTAAATGCATTCAGTGTGTACAGTCTGGTAAAAACATTTCAGGTGTATTAATGTGAGGTATGCTGTATTGTTTATGTGTGTGATGAATAAACAAACTTGTAAAACAGATTAAACGTTTTCTTTTCTTTATTGACATCAGATATTAGTATACAACTTAAAAATACAGTTACATAATTATGATATACACAAATTTACATCCAATAATATTTGTAAAACAGATAAACATTTCCAATTATACCGATACAAAAAATTGCTAAAATGAATGCAGGCGATTTAAATACATCTGTATCAGGAGTGTCTGAAGGGATGTGTGGTGATGTGTTACGACGTCTTTGTTTTTTCAAAGACTTTGTCGGTACATCTCCAAAACTATCCCCTGTTGTTTTTCTTTTAAGTGAATCAATCATGCGTTTAACATGTTGGTTACTTATAGTTGAGTAAGGTATGTTTAAAGAGGAAAACGCATCAGAAATTCACTCCACCCTGCTGGCCTATGGGCGTCACGTATCATTTGAGGCATTGTTACGCTTTTCAGTAGGTCAAGCATATGAGACCCCGCAATGATTTTCCCTTTATAAACAAATTCTCCGGTGTCTGTCCATGAAGACGGCTGCTTGGCCTTAGACATTTTATCCAAAATGTATTTTACATTTTTCAAGCTTCTCCGAGACACATTGTTTAGCACCTCTGATACGATTACATCTTCAGCGTCGGTATCAGTCCTATCACCTACACCTACACTTTGTGAGGTGACAGGTTCCTCTTCATTTTCACCCCCCTGACCCGGCACTGTAAGCGTTAAAGTGTTGCTATCCACATCGTTATGCTTTGACACAGAGAGAAACCTCTGTAACATGTGGGTGTATAGTTTTGCTTTTTCATGTATGCCCAGATCATGTCTCTGCAATATCTCTCTTATAGATGAATCCAAGTTCTCTTACGAGAGTATCTCTCGTACTGTGTAATATCTTACGCTATGGGGAAAACTCTTTTCCACGAGATATTGAAGCCAAAAATTATCCTTAATTTTTTATTAATGTAAAACGCTTTGCGGCAGCAAGCAGACATAGGCGAGACAGCTCGCGCGCCTATTGGCTGCCCTGCGGCAACAGCAGCAGCCTATCGAGAGAGGCTCTGCGTGACGTCACGACGAATGGGGCCTTTCGCGCCCATATCGTCACGTCCCGCCAGAAAGGGCATGGTCTCGCCCTATAACTAGGCTCGATAGCTGCTCTTACGTTGATTTTCATCTCTTCAGCGAAGCCTCCCGCATCGCTGGATCCAGAGTGAGAAGCCGCGCCGTCGACCTGTAGCCTTCAGCGGGACGTGCCATCGAGTCTGGAGTCGCTGGCCTCGCCGCCTTCAGCCGCCGTGTCTGCTGCGCTTTCCGACGTACATATCCTTTCCTCTGCTTAGAGTGTGTGTGTTTGCATTATTTGCCTGTTTCTCACCCCTCTAAAAGAGCGGCGTCTTTTTAAAGATGCCTTCCTGTGGTTCTTGCCGAGCCCCACTCAGCGAAGAGGACCGCCATGTCATCTGCGTGTCCTGCCTGGGTGAGGATCACGCGGCCATCGCGCTCGCTGACGGCGGATGCCATCATTGTGAACGTTTGCCTATGGTGACTCTGCGGACTCGCCTAGCTTCGTTCTCCGAGCCCGCATCCCAGCCTGCCGTGACGCCGCGCCGCAAGAAGCGCCGCGCCCAGCTCGTACCCGAGCTAACTCCAGCCCGCCAAAGCTCGCCGGTTCGCCCGCCAGCTTCGCTCGAGTCGCTCCCGGAGGGACAGCGGCCGCCGTCTGCCGCCGCATCCGCCATCGAGTTGGACGATAACACCGAGGCATGTTCTCTCTTGGCTTCGGATAGCGAGGATTGGGCGAGCTCCGTGGACCTCCCCTCCGCTAACGTTTCCCGCCAACCCTCTGGGAAGAGAGCCGGCATTGAGGCTGAGCTGATGCGTCTGCTCATCAAGGCCGTGGAAAGCATCGGCCTCGATTGGGAGGCACCCACGCTGCCGCCGCGCAACAGATTGGACGGACGCTTTCTCGGGAAAGACGAGGCTCCGTCAAAGTCTAGGCCCGGCCCTTCCTCCCGGAACTTCACGAGGAGGTTGCAAAGTCGTGGAAGGCCCCCTTTTCCACCAGCATGCGTACCTCTACCTCCGCGGCATTCTCCGCTGTCGACGGTGCGGGAGATAGAGGATACCTCGCCATTCCTCCGGTGGAGACGGCTGTTGCGTCACATCTCTGCCCGCCCTCTGCTGGACGGCGTGTTTAGACGATGCTCCCGTCCAAAGCCTGTCGGGTGACATCATCGCTGCACGGACGCGCTTACACCGCAGCCGGGCAAGCAGTTTCAGCGCTGCACATGATGTCTATTCTGCAGATCTACCAGGCAGACCTCCTCCTCAAGCTGGACGAGGAGGGACCCGGCGCTATCTGCGTGGCGGACCTGAGGAGCGCTACGGACCTCGCTCTACGCGCTTCTAAAGCCGCTGCACAGGCCATGGGGCGGAATATGGCCTCTCTCGCCGTCGCCGAGAGACACTTATGGTTGACGCTGTCCGAGATGACGGAAGCCGAGCGCTCTGTGTTCCTCGACGCGCCCATTTCCCCAGAGGGCCTTTTCGGACCTGCCGTCAAAGACTTCGCGGACAGGTTTGTTGAGGTGCAGAAGACTTCTCAGGCTATGAAGCACTTCCTGCCGAAGCGCTCGAGCTCCGCTACAGGCCGCACCAAGCCGCCTGCTCGCAGCTCTCAGCCCCAGCCTGCACCGCCCGCCGCCGCCGCCTCACAGCGCCGCCAGGCTCGGGATCAGAGACCGCGGTCTCGCTCCGCCGGACGCCGCCCCCCTAACCGCGGGCCCCGGCCGAGGATTGAGATCAAGCCCGAGGCCTCAAAGTCTTCCTAGCCTCTCTAGGAAAACGACGGTGTTCAGATCCCGCTGCGGCCGGATTTCCACCAAAACTCATTCAGTTCCATGCATTGTGACTGTCCCAGTGTATTTTGCAGTGAAGCAGCCGGTGTCTCGGCCCGCTTGCCTGCACACAAAAGCTGTTTTTACGGCTACCCAGATAAATCCAATAAAGAGTGTATTTTCTGGTGTTCCGGCCTCGGCTGATGGTGTTATGTGTGTTGTAAGAATGCCCATGTCCCAGTGCCCATTCCCACACCCAGACACAGCCCGCCACGGTGCAGGGCTCGCACAAATAAAATCGTCTCCGGTCGATTGTGCAAACAATGTAGTGAACGCGCCCATGTCCCAATGCCCGCTTGCACTACACGCTGCGTGTCCCTCGGTTTCTGTAAAAACAAAACCAACACACATTCAGTCGGCCCTAAACGACAGTGTTTTCAGTGCAGCAAATGTGCCCGCAGCCCCGCGCCCACATTTCCTCACAGACACGCCGAATCCCACGGGATTCGCCCCGCTCGCTCTCTCGGCGCCACCCGCCTTAGAGGAGCTGAGCGCGGCCAGGCTGCCCGCTGTGATCAGCGCGCCCCCCGCCTCGAACGCTGTAAACACGGCGCTGTGTTCCCAGCACACAGGGACTCTCGTGCCGCCGCTTTCCCGCGGCCAGAGCCCAGATTTCATTCTACCCCTAGCTATTCGCGCGGATGCGTGGTCAAGGCTTCCCGGGGTATCAGAGTGGGTGCTGAACACTATAAAGAGAGGCTATTCGCTACAATTCGTTCGACGCCCTCGCCGTTACACGGCGCGCTTTGAAACTACGGTGAAAAGCGAAGTATCTCATTTACTTCGAGCCGAGATAGCGAAACTACTGAGGAAAGGGGTTATAGAACCTTTATCTCAGGCTCAGAGCGAAGGGGGCTTATACAGCAGATATTTTCTGGTACCGAAAAAAGATGGTGGGCTCAGACCCATTCTAGATCTGCGACTGCTGAACAGAACGCTCGTGAAGCGCCAGTTCAGAATGCTTACGACCAGGAAAATCCTCGCGCAAGTGCGCCAAGGAGACTGGTTCATGTCAATAGATCTGAAAGACGCATATTTTCAAATACAAATAGCGTCCCATCACAGGCGATTCTTGAGATTCGCCTTCGAGGGCCAGGCATATCAATACACAGTCCTGCCGTTCGGCCTGTCCCTAGCACCCCGTACGTTCACGAAGTGCATGGACGCGGCCCTCGCCCCCCTGAGACTTCGGGGCATGCGAGTTTTGAACTACTTGGACGATTGGCTGATTCTAGCTCGTTCACGAACGGAGCTCATAGAACACAGGGCCGCATTACTCGAGCACCTCGAGGAGCTGGGCCTTACAGTCAATTGGGCGAAAAGCTCACTGCTCCCCAGTCGGAGAATTTCCTTTCTGGGAACAGTGTTAGACTCGCTATCCATGACGGCACGCCTGTCACCGGAGCGCGGATTGAATATTCAGCACGTCGCGAAATCCTTCCGCCACGGCTCTATAGTCCCGCTCAGAAGGTTTCAGAAAATGCTGGGTCTGATGGCCTCAGCAGCCTCCGTACTCCAGTTGGGCCTGCTCCGCATGCGCCCACTGCAGCTATGGCTAAAAGCACGAGTTCCCCCCAGGGCGTGGACCGCAGGTCTATTTCGCCTCAGGGTCGACCTTCAGTGCATTTCGGCTCTGAAACCATGGAAAGCAACCGACTGGTATCAGTCAGGTGTGAGTCTGGGGATCCCCTCGAGTGTGAAGGTGGTGTCTACGGACGCCTCCACTTCGGGGTGGGGAGCGCTGCTCTAGGGCAGACCGCTAGCTGGCCTATGGTCAGTACGGGAGAAGCTCCTTCACATAAACTGCTTGGAATTAATAGCAGTCGACAAAGCGCTACGGCGCTTCTGTCCCCAGATAATAGGCCACCACGTATTGGTCCGGTCGGACAACATGTCAGTGGTGGCGTACATAAATCGCCAGGGCGGTGTCAGGTCCCGAAACCTTTACAGGCTGACGGAACGCCTCCTGGTCTGGCCTCAGCACAACCTGCTCTCACTGAGAGCGGCGCATGTGCCTGGTCACCTAAATGTGGGGCCAGACAGGCTGTCCAGAAACAACGTCCCAGCAGGAGAATGGTCTCTGCACCCGCAGACGATCCAGCTGCTGTGGGAAACGTTTGGCAAAGCGCAGGTGGACCTGTTCGCGTCCCAAGAAAACGCTCACTGCCCGAGATTCTTCTCGAAAAGCCGGGACGCGCTGGCCCATGTTTGGCCCCGCCGCCCCCTATATGCTTTTCCCCCTGTCTCACTCCTGCCTCAGGTGTTGGAGCGAATCAGGAGGGAGGGATGCCCAGTGCTACTCATAGCTCCACTCTGGACAAACCAGTCGTGGTTCCCTCTCCTGATGCAGCTGACCAGCGCTGCCCCATGGCCTTTACCGTTGAGGAGAGACCTCCTCTCTCAGGCGGGAGGCTCGATTTGGCATCCTCGCCCGGATTTGTGGTCCCTGCACGCATGGGCCATCAACGGGTACCCGCTGACCTCCCAGAGGGAGTGTTAAACACGATCGCGCAGGCTAGAGCCCCGTCTACCAGACGGCTCTACACCTCGAAGTGGTCTGTGTTCTCTGCTTGGTGTCAAGCGCAGAGCTTTTCACCTGTAGACTGCGGGGTTACGGAAGTGCTTTCCTTCCTTCAGGAGCTACTGGATAAGGGCAGGACCCCTTCCACGCTCAAAGTATACGTGGCGGCCATAGCAACGTTTGTAAAACCGGTGTCTGGCCAGTCACTAGGAAAGAACGACTTAGTCGTGCGTTTCCTTAGAGGAGCTCGGAGGCTAAACCCTCCCAGGCCCCCTTCAGTCCCGACATGGGACCTTTCCACGGTCTTGGAGGCCATGAAAGGTGCCCCATTCGAGCCAATCCAGTCGTCAGACATGAAACACTTGTCTTTCAAGACAGCGTTTCTTATGGCTCTCGCTTAAGTGAAGCGCGTAGGGGACTTGCAAGCGCTTTCAGTGAGCGCGTCATGCATGGAGTTTGGACCTAATGACTCAAAGGTCATACTCAAACCGAAGCACGGCTACGTGCCAAAATCCCTCAACACACCGTTCAGGGCCCAGGTGATTTCCCTGTCTGCCCTTCCGGTTCTCAATGAGGAGAAGGACGCGAGTCTCCTTTGCCCTGTCAGGGCACTAAGGGCTTATGTGTCCCGCTCGTCTGGTTTCAGACAGACTGAGCAGCTTTTTGTTTCGTTTGGCGGCCGTGCTAAGGGACTTGCCACTTCGAAACAGAGCCTATCCAGATGGATAGTCGGTGCCATAGCGCTGGCTTACACTTCTAAGGGCCTACAGTGCCCTTTGGGTGTTAGAGCGCACTCCACAAGAGGCATGGCCTCCTCGTGGGCATGGTCTAGCGGGGTTACCCTGCAAGATATTTGTATGGCCGCGGGCTGGGCCTCGCCGTCTACATTTATAAAATACTATAACCTGGAGGTTCCCGCCTTGCAAGCTAAGCTTTTGGCGGTATAAAATTCAGTGCTATCTGCCCGCTGTGCGGCTCGGATACTGAGTTTGACCTGCGTATTGCTCACTGACCGGTACAGCAGCTCATTAAAATGTTGACACACTTGTGGCCACCCAGTTCAGGCTGAATGTTCACCCTGACGGTATGGTCTATTTGTCACATGATTAGCTCCTTTCGGATGCTATTTACAGGGAATGATGCTTCTAGCCTCTCTTCCCTCACTCTCTGTGAGTTTATGGTGATTATGCACTATATGCGCCCCGGGCTTCGGCCCCTGGGACTTTGGTGTTGGATCCCTACCAGCACGGCGTGTTGCATTGTGTTCCCCATAGCGTAAGATATTACGCAGTACGAGAGATACTCTCGTAAGAGAACGTACTCGGTTACTAACGTAACCTTGGTTCTCTCTAGAGAGGGAACGAGTACTGCGTATCTTGCCGTGCTTGGAATACGCTCTGGTTCGCTTCGGCGATGAAAACCAACGTAAGAGCAGCTATCGAGCCTAGTTATAGGGCGAGACCACGCCCTTTCTGGCGGGACGTGACGATATGGGCGCGAATGGCCCCCATTCGTCGTGACGTCACGCAGAGCCTCTCTCGATAGGCTGCTGCTGTTGCCGCAGGGCAGCCAATAGGCGCGCGAGCTGTCTCGCCTATGTCTGCTTGCTGCCGCAAAGCATTTTACATTAATAAAAAATTAAGAATAATTTTTGGCTTCAATATCTCGTGGAAAAGAGTTTTCCCCATAGCGTAAGATATTACGCAGTACTCGTTCCCTCTCTAGAGAGAACCGAGGTTACGTTAGTAACCGAGTACGTTTTCCTCCACGGACGTATGGATATTTTCACGCGGAGGTGCATTCCTTAGTCTATCCAGTTGATGCTTTGGCACAAGATACAATTTTTCAGTATACTGCATTATTTCTCCTCCGATTCAGTTTCTAGTTATCAGGCTAGTTATGAAAGGTAGTGCTACGGTTAGAAGAGGTAGTAGAAACCCTCCTTTTTGATTAATCATACGTCTTTTTCTTGCAATATTGATCTTTTTATTAGCAACGTATTTTATTTCTGTCTTTCTCCTTTTTAAAGATCCGTGCTGTTTTGCAGTTAGAGGGATCTTACCGTGAAGAATGTTGAGGGCCACTTCACATAGAGCCAGTATGAGCTCGTCAGGTGCTGAATTCAGAATAACCTTTCGTTGTTTGGGTGTGGACTTGTATAATAACTTTAAAAGGTACAGATTTCTGGAAAGTCTCGAACTCATTTTAAACTCCTTTCTGGACGTAGACCACAGGATAGTCAGACAGTAAATCCGTTCTGAGTCGAAATCTTTCAGGCGTCTGTGTTTAATAATCTATTAGCAGGTAGTTGAAAGGAAGACTAGTTGCATCTTGATAGGCTTCAATAAAAAACTTTGTATTACCGGGGAACATCTGACGACCCAAAACACCAATCTGGTGTTTATCTCGGGGGTTTTTAAATATTATTAAATAATTTGCGTTAAGTCCTATTGTTTTGGTAGATTTACCCTGGAAAAATAGATTCTGTATCAGTAGCAAACAGCTCATATTTTTGTGATGTACATATTGCGTAAACACATTCTCGACTTCAGAATTGGACGCAGCTTGACCCATAACATCATCCAATATTAATAGGGATCTCTTACCAGGAGGGAATAATGAATCATCATCCAATTTCTTTGGGATGTTTTCAATGAATTTAATATCAAAAGCATGTAACAGTTCATCATATAAAGATTGCCAGCATGTATAAATGTACACATAATTATCAAACTTCACAGAACACATTTTGTCTGAATTATACATTAGAGTTTTCACAAAAAAAGTCTTTCCACTATTGCTTGGACCGCTAATAACAGCTGAAAAAGGGTGTTGCAGTCTGCAGTCAAAAACATCAGTTTCACACATATTCACAAAATATTGTTAAAATCCGTAAGGCAATGTTGTGTAGTCAGGTAGAAGGACGCGCTTGTTGTACACAATTCTGAAACTTTTCACAACTGATTTATTATGCAGTGTGAAACGCAACTTATTGCGTTTGATGGTGTCTGAGTTAGCTAGCAGCTGCTGGCTGACACCTGTCTCAACATATGAACGCACTAGACCGATCAGACTCTGCAAGTTAACTATTTGAGCGTTTTTGGCGTGAAGTGTAATGCCTTTTGCTTTGAGACATGTATGTCCGTTTGCTGTAGCAAAGCCGTACAATTTCGGCCCTGATGAGGAGAACGCAAGAATTCTGTCGCCCGACTCTAATTCGCTGGTGAGCTGCCCCAGATATGCACCTGTTTCAGGAATCCATTCATCGTTTTTCGATACAAAGGTAATGCTGTCTGTGTCTGAACAAATCACACGTTTATCTAATTTATCCAAAAGATTATAGAGTTCAAGTCGTGCGTATGCCGTGGTGAATGCGCCAATAAACACGTTAACATCACGAGTGGGGGAGGGATCTTGCTCTCCATAAGACCATTGGATTAAAGCCACTGTATCAGATACAAATGAGAAATGTTTTATCACATACGCATTACTAAAAAGCCGCTGTGTGAACTCTTCTGGATCTGTAAGAAGCTCCGCGGTCAGGAGATGGCTTCGTTAGCTAAATCTTCCCCATAATGTGTTCAGAATAAGCTTACTTATAGATCGTTTTGCGGGGTTGTGTGAAATATTAGAAATATCCAAACTAATACCCTGATTTTCAAGATAATCATCAACATAAGACTGCTTGTCTTCGTCTGTCACTACATGTGTGGGAAAACCTGATGCCTCCTGTTTGAATTTTAGAAAGGTGTTTACATAATCACTGAACAACGTGTCGGATGTCTGTTCAAAATGCCAGACTTCATCCATTTTCAACACTTTATATCCGTGTTGAATAGCTCTCTGTAATTCAATGGATACCCACGTAGATGTAATACATCTGTCTTTATCCGTGTGTGCACATTGAGGGTCCTGAATCTGATTCTCTACACAGGTCCTGCACAAAGGAAACATTAGTTTACCGGCACACCTGTAAGGCAATACAGGATGAAATAGCTTGCGAGGGGGGAGGACTGTTGCTTTGATAAGCCCAAAATAATTCTCTATAGGTTCAAAATCCTTAAAAATTATTTTAGGATGACCTATAGGCAGGCCCGCACGGAATCTGCGCCCGCAGACTCCCGCAGAAACCTCCGCAGATTTCCGCAGATTGTCCCGTCATTGACAAGTAGGCTACAACCTGCGCGGCGCGCGCGCGATTCTGAGGAGTAGTAGGCTGTGCTGATTGGTGTTTCGTTTCATTCATGACTCTCATGAATGAAACGAAACACCAATCAGCGCAGCCTACTACCCCTCACAATCGCGAGCAAGAGAGTGAATGCTAAAATGTCTAAAATAAAACTGAACGCGGAGGAATTAAAGAAACGTCACTTGAGAAACGTCACTTGTCCACCAAAATCACGGCACAGGACAGAGCAAAAGAATTTACAAACGATTTTTATGAGGATGGGGGAGTCATGTTTTGCAAAGCCTGTCAACACTCCGTTGATTACCTGAGGCGACAGACGGCACTGGAGCATCTCAAATCCGCTCGCCACAAGAATAGAAAGGGGAGTGCTCTTGGTAAGTTTTATTTAAAGTTATATTTTCTTTGTGTTGAAAAGTAATGAAAATTTTAATTATCCAATATACAACCTACATTTATCATGATGAGAACAATGCTGGGTGGTGTGTATATTTGCTACTATTTGCTATCGCAGAACCGGCGCAAAGCTGAAATAACTAACCTAACGTTAGGCTACTGTCTCACTGCCGATTATAGTATCAAATCGCTATATTGACTAGTGTCTGTGAATATTAAAGACTGCTATTAAAGTCTGCGAGTCTCTTTAAACGAGAGCCGCAGATTTGTGTACGTTTATCCAGCATTTCATTGTCAGATACACTCAGAAGCCCTTCAAAATAAAAGTTTGGTTAAACGTGATGAAATTAACAAAGAAATATACTATTGTACAATCGAACGTACATCTCTCAAAGTAATAATAATAAAAATAGGCTAATAATAATAATATATTTATTTATTATAATTTTTTATACCAAAAATCAAACCATTTCAAATTATTTTATTTAACCAGTAAACCTCTGTCATACAGCACTTGTATTAGTTTATTTGATTACAAACTTTTTGATAATAAATTTGTATATATGCTATGTTTTTATAATATATGTACTCCTGGCATAAAAATAAGCCAATGTAAAGGCTAAGTAAAAAAAGGAAAAAGAAAATAACAACTAACACCATCTTCTTAAAATTACTGTAATTCAGTTCTCTTACGAGAGTATCTCTCGTACTGCGTAATATCTTACGCTATGGGGAAAACTCTTTTCCTCGAGATATTGAAGCCAAAAATTATCCTTAATTTTTAAAATGTAAAACGCTTTGCAGCAGCAAGCAGACAAGGGCGAGACAGCTCGCGCGCCCATTGGCTGCCTTGCTGGAAAAGCAGCAGCCTATCGAGTGAGGCACTGCGTGACGTAATGACGAATGGGGGCGCTTCGCGCCCATTTCGTCATGTCCCGCCAGTAAAGGCGTGGTCTCGCCCTATAATACCCTCGATAGCTGTATTTCCTCAGATTTTTCTACTCTTCACGCGAAGCTCACGCATCGCTGGATCCAGAGTGAGAAGCCGCGCCGTTGACTTGTAGCCTTATCAGCGGGACGTGCCATCTTCTGAAGTCGCTGGCCCAGCCGCCTTCAACCGCCGTACCTGCTGCGCTTTCCGGCGTACTATATCCTTTACTCTGCTAAGTGTGTGTGTTTGCTTACGTGACGCAACACCCATTTCTACTGTTCTAAAAGAGCTGCGTCTTTTTAAAGATGCCTTCCTGTGGTTCTTGCCGAGCCCCACTCAGCGACGAGGACCGCCACGTCATCTGCGTGTCCTGCCTGGGTGAGGATCACGCGGCCACCGCGCTCGCTGACGGCGGATTCCATCATTGTGAACGCTTGCCTATGGTGACTCTGCGGACTCGCCTAGCTTCGTTCTCCGAGCCCGCATCCCAGCCCGCCGTGATGCCGCGCCGCAAGAAGCGCCGCGCCCAGCGCGCGCCCAAGCTATTTCCAGCCCGCCAAAGCTCGCCGGTTCGCCCGCCAGCTTCGCCGGCTTCGCTCGAGTCGCTCCCAGACGGACAGCGGCCGCCGTCTGCCGCCGCGTCCACACTTGAGCTCGACGAACTTACCGGAGACGGCATTGAAACTGAGCCGATGCGTCCGCTCTCTCAAGCCGTGGATTACATCGGCCTCGACTGAAAGGCGCTCGCGCAACTAACGCGCAATAGGCTGGACGGACGCTTTCTCGGAAAGACGAAGCTCCGTCACAGTCGAGACCCGCGCCTTTCCCCCCTGAATGGTGAGATACATTTGTGGCTAACGCTATCCGAGATGACGGAAGCTGAGCGCTCCGTGTTCCTCGACGTTCTCGCTCTGCTGGACGCCGCCCCCCTCAGCGCGGGCCCCGGCCGAGGATTGAGATAAAGCCCGAGGTCTCAAGGCCTTCCTAGTCTCTCTAGGAAAGCGACGGTGTTCAGTTCCCGCTGCGGCCGGATATCCACCAAAACTTCTCGCTCGTTCAGTTCCAAGCAATGTGACTGTTCCAGTGTATTTCGCAGTGAGCAAGCTGGTTCCACAGCCCGCTTGCCTGCGCACAAAGGCCGTCGTTTCGGCTAACTAGCAGCGCCGCCAGGCCCGAGATCAAACACCGCGCTCTCGCTCTGCTGGACGCCGCCCCCCTCAGTGCGGGCCCCGGCCGAGGATTGAGGTAAAGCCCGAGGTCTCAAGGCCTTCCTAGTCTCTCTAGGAAAGTGACGGTGTTCAGATCCCGCTGCGGCCGGATTTCCACCAAAACTTCTCGCTCGTTCAGTTCCATGCGTTGTGACTGTCCCAGTGTATTTCGCAGTGAAGCAGCCGGTGTCTCAGCCCGCTTGCCTGCGCACAAAAGCCGTTTCTATGGCTACCCAGATAAATCCAATAAAGAGTGCATTTTCTGGTGTTCCGGCCACGGCCGATGGTGTTACGAGTGTTGTAAGAATGCCCACGTCCCAGTGCCCATTCCCACACCCAGACACAGCCCGCCACGGTGCAGGGCTAGCACAAATAAAACCAACTCATGTTGGTTGTGCAGAAAATGTAGTGAACGCGCCCATACAATGCCCGCTTACACTACACGATGCGTGTCCCTTGGTTTCTGTAAAAACGAAACTAACACACATTTAGTCGGCGCGAGCCGACAGTGTTCTCAGTGCAGTAAATGTGCCCGCTGTCCCGCATTTCCTCACTGACACGCCGAATCCCACGGGATTCACCCCCGCTCGCTTTCTATGCACAACCCGTCACAGAGAAGCTGAGCGCGGCCAGGCTGCCCGCTGTGATTAGCGCGCACCTCGCACGCTGTGAACACAGCGTTGATTCAGTCGGCGCGAGCCGAGTGTTCTCCGTGCAGAAATTGTGCCCGCTGTCTCGCGCCCGCATTTCTCACAGACACTCCGAATCTCACGGGATTCGCCCCCGCTCGTCTTCTTTGCACAACCCGTCACAGAGAAGCTGAGCGCGGCCAGGCTGCCGGCTGTGATCAGCGCGCGCCTCGCACGCTGTAAACACAGCAGTGATTTAGCCGCGCGAGCTGACAGTATTCTCAGTGTAGTAAATGTGCCGCATTTAGTAAATGTGCCCACATTCCCTCACACGCGCCGAATCCCACAGGATTCGCCCCGCTCGCTTTCTCTGCGCGTCCCGCCATAGAGAAGCTGAGCGCGGCCAGGCTGCCCGCTGTGATCAGCGCGCCCCCCGCCTCGAACGCTGTAAACACGGTGCTGTGTTCCCAGTACACAGGGGCTCTCGAGCCGCCGTCCTGCCGCGGCCAGAGCCCAGATTTCATTCTACCCCTAGCTATTCACGCAGATGCGTGGTCAAGGCTTCCCGGGGTATCAGAATGGGTGTTGAACACTATAACGAGAGGCTGTTCGCTACAGTTCGCTCGACGCCCCCGCCGTTATACGGCGCGAGTCGAAACTACGGTGTATAGCGAAGTGTTTCATCTACTTCGAGCCGAGATAGCGAAACTACTGAGAAAAGGGGCTATAGAACCTCTATCTCAGGGCTAAGGGGGCTTATACAGCAGATATTTTCGGGTACCGAAAAAAGATGGTGGGCTCAGACCCATTCTAGATCTGCGACTGCTGAACAGAACGCTCGGGAAGCGCCAGTTCAGAATGCTTACGACCAGGAAAATCCTCGCGCAAGTGCGCCAAGGAGACTGGTTCATGTCAATAGATCTGAAAGACGCCTATTTTCAAATACAAATAGCGTCCCATCACAGGCGATTCTTGAGATTCGCCTTCGAGGGCCAGGCATATCAATACACAGTCCTGCCGTTCGGCCTGTCCATAGCACCCCGTACTTTCACGTAGTGCATGGACGCGGCCCTCGCCCCCTTGAGACTCGGGGCATGCGAGTTTTGAACTACTTGGACGATTGGCTGATTCTAGCTCGTTCACGAACGGAGCTCATAGAACACAGGGCCGCATTACTCGAGCACCTCGAGGAGCTGGGCCTTACAGTCAATTGGGCGAAAAGCTCACTGCTCCCCAGTCGGAGAATTTCCTTTCTGGGAACAGTGTTAGACTCGCTATCCATGACAGCACGCCTGTCACCGGAGCGCGGATTGAATATTCAGCACGTCGCGAGATCCTTCCGCCACGGCTCTATAGTCCCGCTCAGAAGGTTTCAGAAAATGCTGGGTCTGATGGCCTCAGCAGCCTCCGTACTCCAGTTGGGCCTGCTCCGCATGCGCTCACTGCAGCTATGGCTAAAAGCACGAGTTCCCCCCAGGGCGTGGACCGCAGGTCTATTTCGCCTCAGGGTCGACCTTCAGTGCATTTCGGCTCTGAAACCATGGAAAGCAACCGACTGGTATCAGTCGGGTGTGAGTCTGGGGATCCCCTCGAGTGTGAAGGTGGTGTCTACGGACGCCTCCACTTCGGGGCAGGGAAGGCTGCTCGAGGGCAGACCGCTAGCTGGCCTATGGTCAGTACGGGAGAAGCTCCTTCACATAAACTGCTTGGAATTAATAGCAGTCGACAAAGCGCTACGGCGCTTCTGTCCCCAGATAAAGGGCCACCACGTATTGGTCCGGTCGGACAACATGTCAGTGGTGGCGTACATAAATCGCCAGGGCGGCGTCAGGTCCCGAAACCTTTACAGGCTGACGGGATGCCTCCTGGTCTGGGCTCAGCACAACCTGCTCTCGCTGAGAGCGGCGCATGTGCCTGGTCACCTAAATGTGGGGCCAGACAGGCTGTCCAGAAACAACGTCCCAGCAGGAGAATGGTCTCTGCACCCGCAGACGATCCAGCTGCTGTGGGAAACGTTTGGCAAAGCGCAGGTGGACCTGTTCGCGTCCCAAGAAAACGCTCACTGCCCGAGATTCTTCTCGAAATGCCGGGAGGCGCTGGCCCATGTTTGGCCCAGCCGCCCCCTATATGCTTTTCCCCCTGTCTCACTCCTGCCTCAGGTGTTGGAGCGAATCAGGAGGGAGGGATGCCCAGTGCTACTCATAGCTCCGCTCTGAACAAACCAGTCGTGGTTCCCTGTCCTGATGCAGCTGACCAGCGCTGTCCCATGGCCTTTACCGCTGAGGAGAGACCTCCTCTCTCAGGCGGGAGGCTCGATTTGGCATCCTCGCCCGGATTTGTGGTCCCTGCACGCATGGGCCATCAAAGGGTACCCGCTGACCTCCCAGAGAGAGTGTTAAACACGATCGCGCAGGCTAGAGCCCCATCTACCAGACGGCTCTACACCTCGAAGTGGTCTGTGTTCTCTGCTTGGTGTCAAGCGCAGAGCTTTTCACCTGTAGACTGCGGGGTTACGGAAGTGCTTTCCTTCCTTCAGGAGCTACTGGATAAGGGCAGGACCCCTTCCACGCTCAAGTATACGTGGCGGCCATAGCAACGTTTTGCAAAACCGGTGTCTGGCCAGTCACTAGGAAAGAACGACTTAGTCGTGCTTTTACTTAGAGGAGCTCAGAGGCTAAACCCTCCCAGGCCCCCTTCAGTCCCGATATGGGACCTTTCCACGGTCTTGGAGGCCATGAAAGGTGCCCCATTCGAGCCAATCCAGTCGTCAGACATGAAACACTTGTCTTTCAAGACAGCGTTTCTTATGGCTCTCGCTTCAGTGAAGCGCGTAGGGGACTTGCAAGCGCTTTCAGTGAGCGCGTCATGCATGGAGTTTGGACCTAATGACCCAGAGGTCATACTCAAACCGAAGCACGGCTACGTGCCAAAATCCCTCAACACACCGTTCAGGGCCCAGGTGATTTCCCTGTCTGCCCTTCCGGTTCTCAATGAGGAGAAGGACGCGAGTCTCCTTTGCCCTGTCAGGGCACTAAGGGCTTATGTGTCCCGCTCGTCTGGTTTCAGACAGACTGAGCAGCTTTTCGTTTCGTTTGGCGGCCGTGCTAAGGGACTTGCCGCTTCGAAACAGAGCCTATCCAGAAGGATAGTCGGTGCCATTGCGCTGGCTTACACTTCTAAGGGCCTACAGTGCCCTTTGGGTGTTAGAGCGCACTCCACAAGAGGCATGGCCTCCTCGTGGGCATGGTCTAGCGGGGTTACCCTGCAAGATATTTGTATGGCCGCGGGCTGGGCCTCGCCGTCTACATTTATAAAATACTATAACCTGGAGGTTCCCGCCTTACAAGCTAAGCTTTTGGCGGTCTGAACTTCGGGCTTATCTGCCGCCATGCGGCTTATGTGTGGAGTGTTGGCCTGTGCATCGCTCAGTCCGATGCGGCAGCTCCATGAGTGTGGTACCCTTACGGGTCTGATACCCCTACGGGACTATTTATAAAGGAGTGATGCTTCTAGCCTCTCCTCCTCTACTCTGTGAGAGTTGTGGTGATTGTGCACTAGATGCGCCCCGGGCTTCGGCCCTGGGACTCTGGTGTTGGATCCCTGTCCGCACGGCGTGTTACATGGTGTTCCCCATAGCGTAAGATATTACGCAGTACGAGAGATACTCTCGTAAGAGAACGTACTCGGTTACTAACGTAACCTCGGTTCTCTCTAGAGAGGGAACGAGTACTGCGTATCTTGCCGTTCTTGGAATACGCTCTGGTTCGCTTCGGCGTTGAAAAATCAGAGGAAATACAGCTATCGAGGGTATTATAGGGCGAGACCACGCCTTTACTGGCGGGACATGACGAAATGGGCGCGAAGCGCCCCCATTCGTCATTACGTCACGCAGTGCCTCACTCGATAGGCTGCTGCTTTTCCAGCAAGGCAGCCAATGGGCGCGTTTTACATTTTAAAAATTAAGGATAATTTTTGGCTTCAATATCTCGAGGAAAAGAGTTTTCCCCATAGCGTAAGATATTACGCAGTACTCGTTCCCTCTCTAGAGAGAACCGAGGTTACGTTAGTAACCGAGTACTTTTTTTGTCATCATACAACCCAGCACTACAATTTTAACACGTGTGTATAGTGCTTTCATTTAATGTAATATATATTGCTCTAAACAACAATATATCTAATTGTGTATATATATATATATATATATATATATATATATATATATATATATATATATATATATATATATATAAATTCAGAAAACTTATTTGTTTTTTGGGGGGAACTTTTATTATGGGAAAAGTATAGCCTAATAGAATGGGATAGTATAATAATGTGACTATGAGCTTGGTGAATGTATTGTTTTTTTAATGCATCTAAATACTTTATCCCTCCCAGGATCATTCAGAACACAGACATTGGCCTCCTGTATGTCTAAGACTCCATCTACAGCTGAAAGAAAGGAGTTCATTTATGATTTCATAAAGACCTTCATTGAAGCTGACATCCCTCTGGAAAAAAACTCAAAATTTTCCTCATTTTTACAGAAGTACTGCAAACAGGGAGGGTCAATTCCAGCTCCATCTCACCTACACTCTGATTACCTTCCACACTTATTTCCTCAGTATTTGGAGGACATCAAGGAGGCTGTACATGGAAGTCCTGTTTATGTAATTGCAGATGAAACAACAGATGCTTGTGGCCGTTGTGCTCTTGCTATTCTTCTCCAGCCAGTGGGCAAGCCACCTGTTGCAGCAGATCTAATTTTTTTGGATCGGGTTAATTTTAGCACTGTATCGCAGGCTGTCATCTCCTGTCTTAACTCCAACAACATTGATTTCATTGATGTATGGGCATTTGTCACAGATTCTGCAAGTTATATGAAAAAAGCATATAACACGATTATCTATGGCATCTTTCCCAATGCAGAACATGTCACCTGTCTTGCACATCTTCTGCAGCTAGTTTTAGCAGTGTTTCCAGACACATTTGAAGAACTGAACCGGATCTGTGGTTTGGTAAAGCGTGTTTTCTGCCAGTCACCCCAGCGTCGTCTTGAATTGAGGGCCTTCATGATGCAGCAGGGTCTGTCTCCTCTCATGCCAGTGTTTGCTGTCCAGACAAGATGGGGTTCCTGGATAAAAGCTGTGCAATATCTGGCAGAAAACATTGATATTTTGCACGGCTTCATCCAAACGCTGCCACTGTCTTCTAAAGCTGTAAGGGGTCTTAGAGTTCTGTTAGAGGAGAGCGGAAAACTCCTGAAAATCCAGGCCACTTTCATCGTTGAGCACAGCTCTGATATTCTTGCCACCCTGGTCAAGCTTGAAGAAACCTCCAGACCCGTGGCTGCCACCATCTTTAGTCAGCTAGAGGACCTCAGCATGCTATTTGAGTATGGGCGCACCGCAGAGGCTGAGGATTGGCGTCCCCGCACCAGAGAGCAGATGAAGGAGTTAGATGACGATGAGCGGTACACTTGTTCAGAGCTGTTTAAAGAAGCAATGGCACAATGTTCTACCAAGCTTCAGGCTGTGATGGAGAGACATCCTTGCACTGAACTATTTAAAGCCCTCCCAATCTTTGATCCAGCCAAGGTATCTGGTTTAAAACCTGATATTAAGAATTATGTCCAAGTTGTCCCTGCTTTGAGCAAGGTATCTGCAGAGGAGTGGCATCGCTACATCTGTATGGACAAGAGCGATGCAGGTGAGGTTAGTGCAGTGGAGTGGTGGGCTGCAAGGGAAGATCGAATGCCAACACTTGCCCCACTGGCTGCTCTGTACCCGCATCTCCCCACTACTTCAGTGGATGTGGAGATACTTTTTTCCCACTATTCTACACTTCTAACACAGCACAGAAGCAGCCTAACCAAGGAAAATGTTAAAATGATGCTGATTGCCAAATTCAACAGCAGAGACTCAAAATAAGCTCAACACAATCAGTAGTTTTTCTGATGTCAGATGACTTTTTCTGATGCTAAGTTAGTAGTAAAATAGTATACTACTATTTTATTTAAATATATTTTTATGTATTTATTGAACTGTTCTGTAATTGATTGTCACCAGTATTTATTTATTTATTTAAAAGTAATTTATAGCTATTAAATGTAGTTCATTACTTTATTTACTTAGGTAGGTATTTATTTTGCCCTATTCTTAAAGGAACACTCCACCTTTTTTCATATTAAACTCTGTTATTCCCTTAACAAAGACGATTTGATGCACACCTCTCTCGTCTCAGTGGGTGCGCTCAATCGCTCTGGCGCGCGGCGACACTTTGATAGTCCAGTTCATTAGGATCCAAACAGAGATGAAGTTAGAAGCGACCAAACACCTCACCGTTTCCCTATTTAAATACAGTTACACAACGAAGTATGGTGACACAAAATAAAACGTGGTGCTTTTCTAAAAGGGTAAAATTGATAACTATAATGTATGGCGGAATAGCACTGGAGAGCACTTCGACTCGGCGCAGTAATATCACTCCAGAATGATCCTGAATGATCCAATGATCCTGGAGTGATGATATTACGGCGCCGAGTCGAAGTGCTATTCCGCCATACATTATAGTTATCCATTTTACCCTTTTAGAAAAGCACCACGTTTTATTTTGTGTCACCATACTTCGTTGTGTAACTGTATCTAAATAGGGAAAACGGTGAGGTGTTTGGTCGCTTCTAAGTTCATCTCTGTTTGGATCCTAATGAATGAACTGGACTATCAAAGTGTCGCCGCGCGCCAGAGCGATTTAGTGCACGCACTGAGATGAGAGAGGTGTGCATCAACTCGTCTTTGTTAAGGGAATAACAGAGTTTAATATGAAAAAAAAGGTGGAGTGTTCCTTTAAATGATATGCAATTGTTTGTTTAATGATTTGTGTACAATACAATTGATAAAGTAATATTTTCTCCATCGTTTAGTGCAGGGGTTCTCAACCTTTTGCAAGCTGGGCCCCCCCAAAGCTGGTTCATTGCAGTTGGGGCCCCAGTGCCCCAGTGCCCCCCGCCCAGATCCCCCATCCCCCCGCCCCGCCCCGCTCTACCTTGCATAGATAGATAGATAGATAGATAGATAGATAGATAGATAGATAGATAGCCCTAGGCTATTATTTTTAGGCCCACATTATTATTATTACCATCATCAGTAGCGGTAGGTAGGCCTATTATCATTTCTAGGCTATTGTTATAATTGGCAGTAGCACCAGACTTCTAATGTGAGCTTGCAGGCATTATTATTATTATTATTATGAGTAGTATAGTCCTATCACCATTACTAGGCTATTGCTATATAATTGTGAGGTTACATGCTTTTTTTTTGTTATTATTATTATTATTATTATCATCAGTAGGCCTATCACCATTACTAGGCTATTGCTATATAATTGTGAGGTTACATGCTTTTTTTTTTTTGTTATTATTATTATTATTATTATTATCATCAGTAGGCCTATCATCATTACTAGGCTATTGCTATAATTGGCAGTAGCACCAGACTTCTAATGTGAGCTTGCAGGCATTATTATTATTATTACTATTATTATTATTATTATTATTATTATGAGTAGTATATGCCTATCATTATTACAAGGCTATTGCTATATAATTATGAGGTTACATGCTTTATTGTTGTTGTTATTATTATTATCATCAGTTGGCCTATTATCATTACTAGGCTATTGCTATATAATTAGGTGATGTTAATGTGAGACCTGAGCCTTCTTTGCCTTGCAAAGATCCTCAATTCTTGGCTCAATGTTTGATAAGCATAGCCTCAAATCATCCTCGATTTGTGCACGATTGCGGTATTTTGTTTTGAGTGCAGTCATTTTTGAGAATCCTGCCTCACACAAATATGTCGACGCGAAAGAAAGGAGAATCTTCAAGGCGACGTCGAGTTCCGGGTATTCCTGCATCAATGCTGCCCAGAATGACGAAAGAGGACAGGAGCTAAAGAGTTCCTTCAGTCTACTGTCACTCTTCAGCTCAATAAGCTGTTCCTGCATATCAATTGATAGCTCGTTTGCTGTGCACACAAACGGATCTCGAACCCATGCAAAAGAGCGATAATCCTCTTTAAAGTACGTCGCAAATTGTTTTCTCATTGCTGACAGGTGCTCAGACGCTGATTGAAATAGGGAGGAGAAATCGTGTGACGCGCCTGCATCAGTTATAAAGTCTGTAAGGCAGGGGAACATGTCGCAGTTCCCTCGACTGATGCGGCCATGCCAGAGGTCTAGTTTTTGTGTGAAGGCTTGCACTTTGTCTGCAAGGAGCAAAATATGAGTTTCGCGGCCTTGCAAAGACAGGTTGAGGCCATTCAAGCGGTCAAATATATCGACCAAATAGGACAGAGACGCACGCCACATAGTGTCATCCAGATGCTTCGCCAGATCTGATTTGATTTCTGTCAAAAACCACTTCACCTCCTCTCGCAGCTCATACAACCGCTGTAACACCCGCCCCCTGGAGAGCCAGCGAACTTCAGTGTGCAGAAGCAGCTGTTCGTGCCCTGACCCCATCTCCTGGCAGAGGACCCCAAACAAGCGAGAGTTTAGCGGCCATGATTTTATGAGATTTATTATTTTGACGGATTGGTTCAGCACAGAGTCAAAGAGAACCGGCATTTTTTTAGCAGCTAGTGCTTCGCGATGGACCATGCAGTGTGTCCATTTCACAAGTGGAGCTACTTGCTGAACGCGAGCAGCTAGGCCACGCTCACGCCCCGTCATTGCCTGCGCACCATCCGTGCATAGGCCAACGCATCGGTCCCAAGCCAAACCATTTTCGCGGATAAAAATGTCAAGGACATTGAAAATGGCTTCTCCTGTAGTGTGTGACTGAAGAGGCCGGCAAAACAGGACATCCTCCTCAATCACCTTGTCCCGCAGATACCTGACATAGGTGAGGAGCTGTGCCTGCCCAGCAACATCAGTGGATTCGTCCAGCTGCAGCGCGTAGTAAGGACTCTTTTTTATGAACTCTATCAGTTGCTCTCTGATATCGTTGGACATGTCTACAATTCTCCTAGCGACTGTGTCATTGGACAGTGGTACTGCACCGAGTTTGGCTGCTGCACTATCGCCTATCATTATTCTGCACATGTCTTGCGCTGCCGGCAAAATGAGAGTCTCTGCGATTGTATGCGGTTTACCCAGTTTACCGATCCTTTTGGCCACTACATACGATGCCTCCAAACACTGTTTAGACACAGTGCTGTGCACTGAAATGGTTGCCTGTTGCTGATGGAGGCCATCAAGCTTTCTTTTAAAATATTCGGCCGGTTTATTTTTAATGCCAGCATGCTTTGTTTCGAGGTGTCTTTTTAATTTGCAGGGCTTCATACTGTCATTTGCCAGCACCTCGGCACATACGACACACTGAGGTCTCAGTTCAGCCGTGACTGTAAACCCAAACTGCAGGTATGCTTCATCGTACTTGCGAAGCTTTTTTGCAGCTGATGGTGCGTCGGTTGGCTTGTTGGTCCTCACAAGAAATTTCTCCATTTTAATTTGTTTTCAATAAAGTTTAGCTAAACTATAGGCAATATGTAACTGTGTGTGGTGTATGTTGAGAGACGTATCAGGGGCTAATCAGTCAGGACTTAGGCACAATCTTTCATTAAACCAAACAAAATAATTATTTTGCAGACAATTCAGATTTTATTTTAAAGGCACACTATGCAACAATTGTACCTTAATATAACAGCTTCGAAGTCATTTCGGTGGTAAACAAACTCATAGTAGGGCGAATCATCCTGGTAGTAAAGCTCGGGGGGGACGCCGCTGGATAAACCAGCAATGTAAGTTTGAGAGGAGCGCCCCTGACAAATCTCGCGAGAATCACGACATGCTTTACGGCAACGACGTCACACACATCAACAACAACAACATAGGAAGCACGAAGACAGTTGCGCGCAATTCAGACGTGATACCATGCGTGATACTCGACGATGGAAAAAGCAAAGAAAACGCGGTCGGAAGAGACTAGGAAAAGGAATAGAGAATCTGACCGTGTGAGGAACCGGATAAGAGTCACTCGGTCGGGCTTTCACTCGTTGGCGCGAGCTAAAAAGCATGCATAGACATATGTCTATGAAAAGCATGCAGCACTACGTGCAAAAGCGCCGAGTCAAGCGAGTCGAGCCCCGTGTCAAGCGAGTCGAGCCCCGTCTCAAGCGAGTCGAGCCCCGTGTCAGGCGAGTCGAGCCCCGTGTCAAGCGAGTCGAGCCCCGTGAAAAGCGAGTCGAGCCCCGTGAAAAGCGAGTCGAGCCCCGTGTCAGGCGAGTCGAGCCCCGTCCCAAGCGAGTCGAGCCCCGTGTCAGGCGAGTCGAGCCCCGTGTCAAGCGAGTCGAGCCCCGTGTCAAGCGAGTCGAGCCCCGTGTTAGGCGAGTCGAGCCCCGTCTCAAGCGAGTCCAGCCCCGTGTCAAGCGAGTCCAGCCCCATGTCAAGCGAGTCCAGCCCCGTGTCAGGCGAGTCGAGCCCCGTGTCAAGCGAGTCGAGCCCCGTCTCAATTGAGTGATGCAGTGATGCTGACCTGGCGATCTTGTTGATGAACTAGTAAGTAAATCTCTTATTTGTAAACTTGTTTGCGTTCTATGTTGTATTATGTTGCGCTTGCTTGTAGTATGTCATTTTTTTACGATGCTGTTCATTCATCCATGTTTGCGATTATCATGAAGACAGTTGTCAAGTCAATATCTCACATAATTATCAGGACATATATAAGCCTAGAGGTTGTAAATAGTGTAAACGAGCACAATTTGCAAAGTAGTATGATAAATTGCAATAATCGTGTCTAATGACATCATAACGGCCAATGTTATGAAATAATGCGACATACTTTATTGATGTCATCTGGCATTTTGTAATGTTTACATTACAAGCAAAAAACACAAATGAAATTATACAGTAGGCCTAGACTATAGGCTATTTACTTGTGATTTAGCAGCAATCGTGTAAAACGTTATAAGACAGCAAACGCAGTAGAGTACTTTATTATTATAAATTAGTCTAACACTTGACACATATAGTTATTATTATCCTATTACCATCATCAGTAGTTCAGTAAACTATGCAGTAACCTAATATTTGTATGAAATCGTGAAACATTACCTGGTCAATATCTTCGGAGTGTATCTGTGTCTGTTTCATGCCCTTGCCTTGACGCTTCTAAAGCATGTTATAGCCACTGGTATATTGCTATTTACGACAGTGCAAGTATTCCACAGCGACTCTAGGGGTCGCTGTTTGACAAAAACACAAATGCTGCATAGTGTGCCTTAAATTCTTAACGATTGTAGTCCTCGTGTGTGTGTGTGTGTGTGTGTGTGTGTGTGTGTGTGTGTGTGTGTGTGTGTGTGTGTGTGAATCGTTTGGGTAGTTAGCTAAGTAGCTACTGCCTAGCAGTTTAACAAAATTACTGGCTAGGGCTGAGATATGATCTAATCTTAAAGAATGTTTCTGGGTTTAGTCTTTAAAAAGACTGTTGGGGTTTGTGTAGTAAAGGCCTATGTAAATCGAGATTGATAACAGACTAGCGAGAGCTGGCACAAGCGAACTTGGCAAGAGACTAGACTAGAGTGAATGGAGAGCTATGTCGTGAGTCAATTTAAATGCAGTGATTTATTTTTGTGTGAGAGTGAGTGAACATTTACACCCCGCTCTGTAAGTCAAGGCGGGAACGGCGGCGACCATGCGCATGCGCGATTCATTTGCAGCCTGGACGCAGAGGGGTGTGTGTCTCCTTTCTGCTCTGACTGCAGGCTGGGACTGCTGCGCGAGGTTACTGAGAGACTGACCGCCTGTGAGTGCCTTTGGACGGGAGAGGGGCTCATGGCAGCACCCGCTGCTCGTTGAGCACAGTAGGCCTAACTGCAGAGTGATTCGTGCTTTCGAGTCTCCAAACACCACAAAAGTCTCCAAAAACACCAGTAAAAGTCGCTGGATATTTTGACAAAAAAAAAGGAGGATGTTTTATTGTTGTTTATTTATTAACAACATAAATGTATTTAAACATGTTTGTGTGTGCATGGCTGCGTGCGTGTGAGCATTTCACAAAAACTAAAAGAAAGCTTTAACTGTAGCCTATATTCTGACTAGTTTATTCGTTTATATATATACTATATATAACTAAATACGACTTCACGTTTTATACGTTTGCAGGCAGCCTCTGAAACTTCCATCCGTCATAAAAATTAATTCGGGTGGTTCGATTTTCTGAATTTTTCGCCTCCGTAGCAAATATTTTGAGGGGTTTTGACAATATTGAGAGACACCTGACGAATATGAAAAAAACTAATACGACAGTTTCGGACTCAAAATCTGGTGTTTTATATATTTATAACATTTGAATACAGTTCAGCAACATACATCACATGACCTGACGACCAAGAGAGCTGACAATTGACCATCACTTAATTTACCATCACCTCACGATTGAAAATAATGTGACCCTGATTTCATATGACAGTTCAACAAACAAGTTAATAATATTAAGTCACTTACATTTTAGACGAAATAATGACTGTTTTGGTATATTTTAGCAGCGAAAATAGATCCGATGAATCCAAACAAAGATCACAGCATGGCGCATCGCACAACAACACTCAATCGTGTTTTGAATGATTCAGTGTTTTGAACGAATCGGTTGAGTCAAAGATTCAATGACCCATTCACAAACATCTGTCTCATTCTTGATGAATTGGCCGTTTAAACGAATCGTTTGAATGAACGACTCAATGACTCGCTTAATAAAACCGCTTATCACCTGCATTTGCGCTCACTATCGACAAAACAATCAAATTTGTTCAAAACTTTTTTTTTTAAATCAGTCCAAACACATTTTAATTTTTATTCAGGAGTTATGTATATACAAAACTTTAACTTTTTATGAAAGTAGTTTAGTGATAAAAAAAAGTGCAAAATTTTTTTTTCCAGTTTTTTTCCACTCCCATCCTGTAGCCTACTCGCGCCCCCCCGGGAGAATGTCGGCGCCCCCCCGGGGGGGCGCGCCCCACCGGTTGAGAACCACTGGTTTAGTGGATGGAGGATAAAGAGAATCTTTTTGTTGTTCTATTTGTATTGTATTGTAAAGTGAATATTTTATATTTTATTTTGTAATGTTTTCAGTTCCAATACTCTAAGATCTGTTTAACACATTTAAAAACATTCCGCAGAATTCCGCAGATTTTTCCAAAAATTCAGCACAGAAATCACAAAAAAAGTCTGCAGATTCCGTGTGGCCCTGCCTATAGGATATGTTTTACATGACTGTACGTATGGATACAACGATGTGAAATCATAATAATCTACCCTCTCATCATCGGCTGTTTTGTGGTAG